>JAQZBX010008498.1:37457-48049 GCA_029593785.1 Cabassous unicinctus | reverse complement strand
CAGTCCTCCATAGTGGTTGTACCATTCTGCATTCCCACCAACAGTGAAGAAGTGTTCCTATCTCTCCACATCCTCTCCAACACTTGCAGTTCTCTGTCTTTTTAATAGTGGCCATTCTGATAGGTGTGAAATGATATCTCATTGTAGTTTTGATTTGCATTTCCCTAATCATGAGTGATGTTGAGCATTTCTTCATGTGCTTTTTTGCCATTTGTATTTCTTCTTTGGAGAAATGTCTATTCAAGTCTTTTGCCCATTTTTTAATTGGGTCGTTTGTCTTTTTATTGTTGAGTTGTAACATCTCTTTATATAACCTGGATATTAAACCCTTATCAGATACGTGATTTCCAGATATTTTTTCCCATTGAGTTGGCTGCCTTTTCACCCTTCTGACAAAGTCCTGTGAGGTGCAAAAGTGTTTAATTTTGAGGAGGTCCCATTTATCTATTTTTCCTTTTGTTGCAAGTGCTTTGTCTGTAAGGTCCAAGAAACCACCACCTACTACAAGGTCTTGAAGATATTTCCCTCCATTTTCTTCTAGTGCTTTTATGGTCCTGGCTTTTATATTTAGATCTTTAATCCATTTTGAGTTGATTCTTGTATCGGGGGTGAGATAGGGGTCCTCTTTCATTCTTTTGGTTATAGATATCCAGTTCTCCCGACACCATTTTTTGAAGAGACTATTTTTTTCCATTAGTGTGGGCTTGGTAGGTTTGTTAAAAACTAGTTGACTGTATAGGTGAGGATATATTTCTGGGTTCTCAATTCTATTCCATTGATCGATGTGTCTATCTTTATGCCAGTACCATGCTGTTTTGACCACTGTAATTTTGTAACATGCTTCAAGGTCAGGCAGTGAAATTCCTCCCACATTACTCTTCTTTTTTAGAATGCTTTTGGCTATTCGGGTGCACTTACCCTTCCAGATGAATTTGGTAATTGCCTTCTCTAATACTGTCAAGTAAGCTGTTGGGATTTTGATTGGTATTGCATTGAATCTATAAATCAGTTTGGGCAAGATTTACATCTTCATGATATTTATTCTTCCAATCCATGAACACGAATTTCTTTCCATTTGTTTAGGTCTTTTTAAATTTCTTTTAGAATTGTTTTGTAGTTTTCTGCATATAGGTCCTGTACTACTTTGGTTAAATTAACTCATAGGTATTTGAGTCTTTTTGTTGCTATTGAAAATAGAATTTTCCCCTTGATTTCTTCCTCAAGTTGTTCAGTACTAGTGTACAAAAACATTACTGATTTTTGCGTGTTGATCTTGTATCCTGCCACTTTGCTGAACTCATTTATTAGTTCAAGTAGCTTTGTTGTGGACACTTTAGGATTTTCTAAATACAGGATCATGTCATCCACAAACAGTGAGAGTTTTACTTCCTCTTTTCCTATTTGGATGCCTTTAATTTTTTTGTCTTGTCTAACTGCCCTAGCTAGAACTTCTAGTACAATGTTGAATAACAATGGTGACAGTGGGCATCTTGTCTTGTTCCTGATCTTAGAGGCAAAGCTTTCAACCTTTCCCCACTACTACTTTTTTAATGTAAGCATTTAGAGTTCTAAATTTCCCCCTCATAAGGGACTTTGCTGTTTCCCATAAGTTTTGGTATATTGTGTTTTCATTTTCATTCACTTAATGTTTTTTCCTAATTTCCCTAGTACCTTTTTCTTAGATCCATTCTTTTTTTAAGGAAACCATTGGTTTTGGAAATTTTCTATTTCTTCCTCTGTTACTGATTTCTAGCTTCATTCCACTGTGATGAGAAGATACATTGCATGATTTCAATATTTTAACATTTGTTGAGTCTTGTTTTATGGCCTAACATGTGATCTCTCCTGGAGAATGAGCCACATGCACTAGAGAAATATGTGTATTTTGCTGGGTGGGGTGCAGTGTTCTTTATATATCTATTAGGTCTGGTCCTTTTATACTTTTCATGTCCTCTGTTTCCTTATATATCTTCTGTCTACATGTTCTATCCATCAGTTAATGTAGTATATTGAAGTCTGTTATTATTAATGTAAAACTGTTTATTTCTCCCTTCAAATCTGTCAACATTAGTTTCATATATATTGAGGCTGTGCTGTTAGGTGCATATATGGTTTTAGACAAACAATATGTAAAGAAATAATTTGTAACAAGCACAAAAAAAGGTGAGGGACAGTGGGGTATAAGAACAGTATACTTCTGTATCCTATTGAAGTATCAAATCAAACATGTTTGTTATAGATTTAGAATGTTAAATTTAAGCCCCAAGGTAACCACAAAGAAAATATCTGGAATATACACAGAAGGAAATGAAGATGGACTTAAAATTTCTTACTTCAAAATATCAAAAAAATATGAAAGTAGGCAGTAATAAAAGATTTGAAGGACAGCAAAGTATTGGATTTACAAAAATCAAATAGCAAAATGGAAGAAGAAAGTCCTACATTGTCAGTAGTGACTTTAAATGTAAATGGAATAAACTCTCCAGTCAAAAGGGAGAGACTGGCAAAATGGATAGAAAAGCATGACCTCACTATATGCTGTCTGCAAAAGACTCACATTAGATTCAAAGACACACGTGGGTTGAAAGTGGAAGGATGGGGAAAAAAATATCCCATGCAAATATCAACTGTAAGAAAGCTAGGGTAGCTCTATTAATCTAAGTTCAAATAACATTTTAGTAAAAAAAATTGATACAAGGGAAAAAGAAGGTCAGCATATACTGATAAAGAGGTCAATTCAACAAGAAAATATAACAATTATAAATTCAACTCAACTATATTTTTGATTGGCAAGTGAGGATTCCAAAGAACCACAGAGCTTCCAAAAATTGTCTCCATAAAGATTCCTTGATTAAGGCAAATTAAAAATATGGATAGCTTTAAAGTATTGTATTTGTGCCACCCTAAACTGTAGCATGTATTTATCTTTTTCCTATATCCTCTTTCCATACCCTGCACATTTTTATTGCTCCATGATTCTACTCAGCTTTCTGATTCTTTTCTTTCTACTCTGGTCAAATAAAAATTCTCAAAGCTCTATTGAGCCTTTAAAACTAAACTTCTCTCAAAGAAAAATATCTCTTATGGTTGATTTTAACAATGGCCCCTACCAGAATTAAGAGCTAGTGTAAAGGACTTTTCCAAGCTTGGATAAGACAGGCACAAAGTTATGGAGCAGTTTAGGATTGTTCTGGGGAGGGGAAGGAGCCATACTGTACTGCCCAGATCTCCCTTCAAGAATGAAAGGCTTAAGTGGCTCAGGGTGACAGCTGTTTCCTGTGGCAGATGGCACCCAATATAATCTCTTGTTCTTTTTCTAATTTCTTAGTTCAGAAACTCAGTTCACATTTTCAGGGTTTTTTCTTTTAAACATAACATTTAGAGCTACAGTCTCCCATAAAATTATCTCGTTAATTTAATAAGTTTAAATATAAGGGTTTTTTTAATTATTCATTTCTCAGCATGTTTTTATCTATGTTCACTATAATTTCCTCTTTGATCCTTGAGTGATTTAGAAACATATATTTTCATTGATTTCTAACTTAATTATCTTCATATAGAGAAAATATGGCCTATATGATTTTTAGTGTTAGAATTTGTTGAGGCTTTCTTTGTTGTCTAGTATACGGTCAATTTTTTTTTTTTTTAATGTTGCAATAAAACACAGGCTCTGGACTTCACATACATCAAGGCAACATAGCTCCAACGCATTATTACCTTTCTTGTTTTCCATTTTCTGGTAGTTCCTTGCCTGTGAAAAATTCCCTTATTTTTCCACCAATTTAAAACCTTGTTTTAAAATTTATTTTAAAAATATGTTAGTCATCAGGTGTTGCCTACAGTCAATGGTGTTGTTGGATGATTAATGATAGAGGCCACAAAATAACTTTTCTTGGTGAATATGAAAATATAGATATCTTGATTGTATGATTTCTTGGTTATATATATATATACACACACACACTCATTGAGCCATGCATTTAAATTGAGTGTCTTTTAGAGTAACTCAAATCTCAATAAAATTGATTTAAAAAATCCTTTATCTAGAATTTTCTGTAGTCCATAGTCAGCTGTATTGCTTTAAAAGTCACCATGGAATGCTGAGAAGCTGGAAAGTCAAGCTTCAAACAGCATTTAAAGGTCTAAACTGATAGAGGAATTGTTAAAAGAATGGAGAATGTAGGTATCAGAAACAAGAAGACAAGTTACAAGAACACTATAATCAGCAGGAATTACAGGTCTGAACAAAGGTACCAACATTAAAAATAGAGAAGGATTGCATTGTGACAGGTAGTACAATGCACTGGACTCAATTAACTGATAAAGTATGTATGAAACTCCCCTTTGCCATAAAGGGATAATATCACCTGTCTATGGTAAAAGTTATTACTTCAAATCAATAAACTCATATTGGATAATTAACACTAGCTGATAAGACAAAAACACTGGATGGATGGATGGATGGATGGCAGATATTTTTTAATCAGCAGATGAATGGGAAAATAAATCTCTCCCAGGGAGAGTAGATGGCAATTGCCAATCCAATGTGTCTGTATCTCTGAAAATCAGGACCTAGGAGGCTAGAAAGATTTGTGGACAGAAAACTGAGAGGAGAAGAGATGTACTAGAGGCAAATTTCAACTGTTTCCAGTTTCACTTTGGGCTTGTCCTGCTAAATGATAATAACAATACTGTCTCTATAGTCTCTCCATCCTTTCAGTGTGTAATACTTCTTGATGGCCTTGGGAATTAAATAATTTTCTGTATTTGAGACTGAAGCTCCATTAAAACAAACAAACATCAACAGAAAGCTTTTAATGATTAGCCAAGAAACAAAATCTATAATACAAAACAAAATCTATAAATATCACCAGTGCCTGTCACCCAGAGAATGAACTGTAATTTCTGACACTGTCCTAATTAGAATAATGGGAATGTCAGCCAAAATAAAAATCAGATTCAAACAACCTTTAAACAAGATCTCTCTAAGGAAATAGCATGTGGGCATATGTTCAGGAAGCAGTATTCAACAATAATAGTAGAAATCCACTCTGCAGTTAAAATGTTAAAAAATGCTTACCAGTTTTTAAATGTTTTACCAGAGACACAGTCTTCATACTATATGCATTAGTCATACTTTAGGAAATGAAAAATGCCCTAGTACATTGTAAATAAATGTTCCCAAATTTCCAACAAACTAATGAGTAAGTGAACATTTTATTCAGCCTGCGCTAAGAAGTTGTGTAAAAAAATTCTAGAATTCCTGGAATGAATTTTTGTATATATCATCCATCTCATTCAATTTCCTGATAGTGGGTTGGTGTGCATTTGGAAGTGAAACTTAAACCTCTAATCTGATGAGTTGCTAAGACTACAGAGTAGAGAAAAAAGCAATCAAATCTATGGCATGATGAGAAGACTTCTATTCTGCCAGGACAATTAAATTGCATTCTATAAAATATGTTTGCTGTGTAAGCTCTTTTTTTTCTTTTTAGAAAGGTAAGATTGTAGATTCAATGCTCTAAAACATGCAGTACATGGCACTTTATTGAATATTTTCTTTTTCAACAATCAGCAAAAACATCTTACATCAGACCTTATCAGGGTGCATGGTTTGGAGTTCCAAATTAATAATACACATGCTTAAATATCTTGCATATTAACATTCATTAATTAAATAACTAATGATTTTTTTCTTCCTGCCGTTTCATTCTTAGTAGTCAGTCCATTTGAACTATTACAATTTTGCCAAAGAAGGAGTTCAATAGGGGAAGCCATATTTTCATGTAATTAGTAAAGGAATTCAGTATTACCAGGTATGCTTTCAATATAATAATATAACAATTTTCTCTTCATACCTATTTTCAATTTCTTAAGGGTGTATTATTCTGAAAGTGTATTATTCTGAAAATAGCAACAACTGATAATTTAGAACAAATTTGGAAATAACACAAACGTGTTAAAACATATTGTCATTACTTCTGATAGCATATATGGCATTGAGACTGGCATCTCATATTTTCACCAATTTTAAGTATTGGAAGCAAGTCCTCCTGCTTAGCCAATAATATCTCTATTCCATCCCTTTTTAAGAATGAAAATATTTATTCAAAAAATGTGCAAGCATTCAAGTTTTATTTCTCAAGGAAATATATTATATTTTTCAGAAATTATAATAAATAAAGCATACTACTTAGCCACTTCAGGAATTGTGCTTCTTACCATTTAGTTGCCATAGGTAATTTTTTGTTGGCTTAACCAAGGAAGACAAACTGGATTCTAGACACTTAATAAATAAATATTTTATTCACACTTGGAATCCACATCATCTTTTTCCTTAATGGTATCTCTGATGAAGTAAAAAAGTGATAATTAATTTAAAATTTTGAGATTAGATCTATCTTCTGAACCAAAATCAGAACACTTGCTAATTTGTATTTATTCCTAAAACATAATTAATTAGCCAGCTCTGACTTTCACAATAGCATACATGCCCTGAAAAGCAATATATATACATATATATGTATATACTATATATATATATGTATATATATACATATATATATATATATACAATTGTCCAGTTTGATATTTAGCTCCTAAAACCTCACCTAATTGAGGAAGAATGGAGTTCCTACTTATTATTTAAAGTTAACAATATCAAATCTGGGACACAAATGTTTATAAGACAATCTACCTGAAAAAATAAGCAATATCATCTCAAATATAATGGACAATATTAAATAAAATCTCTCATTTGTCATTAAAAAATATTTTGGGACTAGGCTACATCTTACTCTTAAACTGTAAAGTGACTGCTTCATTTAGAAAACTTAGTTGGCACATTGCTTTCTTTAAAACATATATTTTTCTTAAACACTATGGATCATGCAGTATTTTAAAATCATTAAATCCTCAACATCTTATCATAATAGTGTTCCATGATAAAAATTTTGGGCTTGTTAATTATTACTGCTTTTGTTGGATTTAAGTCACAAGTAATTGTTTAATAATTATGTAGTAATATTTTACAACCCAAAGCTGTTATGTTTTAGTTTAAAGTACATGCAATAGTGCAAATAAAATATTGTTTTAAAACTATCCAAGAATTTATTATTCAGTTAATACAGAGTAGCTAAGGCATTTGGTAAGAACTAACATTTTTTATTTAGATAGGAAGTCATTAAATATTATTTATGAGAGTAAACATGACTATTTACCTAATTAAATATCAAACCCATGTACAAATTAGAGTGTGTGCTTATCTGGAATGCTCATTGGCAAGGATCAGAGATTTGTTTCTACTCCTGAATGCCATGCACATATGTGTTTATGAATATCTCCCTACTAGGAAGGCATTAACCAATTATAAAGCAGAAAAAAAAAAACATGAAAAGATATAGAAAAGGGAAGGGAGGGGAGAGGAGCGGAGGAAGGAAGGAAGGTAAGGAGGAACAGTAAAAGAGAAAGAGGGGGAGAGGGAGGAAGGAAGGCAGGAAAGAAAGCAAGGAAGGAAGGAAGGAAGCAAGAAAACTTTGAAATGTCATTAGAAGCAGTTTTTTAACCTCCAAAGACAATCTTACCTGTCTTTGGAGATTAGAAAACAGTTAAATGTCTGTACCTGAGCATGCTTACAGAGGTTATGACTCTCACAGGTTTCAGCTTAATTATAATTGAGAAACTTTCAGAGTGAGTTTTTCCTCAAGGGTTTGTTTACAGATTCTATTAACAAATACAACAACACAAATCAAGGTGTTTAAGCATTTACATTTATAGAAATCAGCCAATGCCTGCAATTTTAACTACTGAAAAGTGGGACATTTCTACCAATAAGGCAAATCCAGAGAGAACAGAAATAATATGTTTTCCAAGAAAAACACTTCTACTAACATTAAGAGATATAGATGCTGCTTCTAAGCATTTTCTTCTAGGAATCTTAGCTGAAGCACGTTCAGTTTTTGGTTCTCAAGTACAGTAGAATATTACTAAGAATAGGATATCTATCGAAAGAAGGATAAAGGTACAGATTGAGTTCTCTGTCAGGGTATTTGCTATCCAGTTAGTATATGTTTGAGATATATAAAGGATGACTGTTGATTTAGCTTGTTTCCGTTTGGATTTCTTACCAGAACCTTTTTACCAAATGAAGATAAATCACTAACAAAATAGCTAATATTTTTTGGGTACTTATTCATGTGGCAGGTATTGCACCAAGTCTTTCCTAGATTATGTTCCTTAATTTTCCCAAACCCCCTAGGAAATGGGTGCTATCATTATCTCTAATATACAAATGAAGATACCAAAACCCAGACAGGTAAAGTAATCTGCCCCAAACGAAGCAGTTGGCAGTTTTCAGAGCTCAGACTCTAACTTTATAGACTGCCTTTATCCCACATTCTTAACCACTAGGGAATAGATATAGATACAAGATGATAGAGATGATAGATAGCTAGATAGAAAGAAAGATAGAAAGAAAGAAATGTATACATTTAAACTGGTGTTTGGTCCATCAGGAACCCCTTCCCTTTCTTTCATCTCCTGCTTGCCTTTCTCTCATTATCTCTTTCTTTTTAACACATATTTATTTTTCACTTGTTCTATACTCTTTGTTTCTCTCCTTCCTTTCACTACAAATTTTAAAAATAAGTTTGTAAATCTCACTCAATGCCTTCACCTACTCATCTATCTACCACACACCCTCAATTCATTGCAAGATGGTATCTAGTATCAATAGTATTTCATAGCAAAGACTACATTCACTGCGTTTTTTTAAAGTACAATTTTCCAAAGGCTCAGAGACTTTGACTTGGAAATCTGTGGTACAGTACAAGAATCTTTCATAAGCAACAGCTGAGGTTCTAATATCTGTAGTACTCAGGCCATACTTCAAGGAACCTTTCACTATGAAAGTCTCTTTTGCTATCAGTTGCATCATCATTACAACATTCAATAAACACATTTCCATATTTAACTCACAGACTACTCCATAGCATTTGATAATTTTATCCATTCTCTAATCCTTTCCCTCAAACATCATCATTTGCTATTATGTTTGTCACAGTTTCTGAATCTACATGACTTTCTCTTTCTGTGCTCAGCTCTCAAACGTTGATGACCCTAATACTCTTTGTCACCCATATTATCATCTCATTTTTGATATCCTTTATCCATACCCATGACCCTAATCACCACCTAGGGAAGGATGCCTTGCCAATCTGTCTCTTCCAGTCTAGACTTGCCTTCTGACTTCTAAATCTTTATGTGAAACTGCTCATACAATCTCTATATCAGAATACCCACAGGATCCTCAAATTCAATAAATTTCATGTCCTTAATGTCAAATTTACTCTTCCTCTGCTCCACATCATAGATAATACTGCTAACCCAAGTCAGAAACCTGGGATACATGACAACTAAATTCTCATCATTCACTCTCTACATCCAACCAGTCACTATCAATTATATCTCCATAATAAATTTAGAATGTGTTCCTACTTCTCTAGTGCTACTTTTTCCATCAATATTTCTTATCTTTAATCACTTATGACCTAGAATCTTCTGTCATATACTGTAATTGTTTGACTTCTTCCAACTTTTGCCTATTTCTATTCTTCACATTGCTGTCAAAGTGTGTGTATAACTCTAAGGCACACACGTATTGCTAAGTGAAATAAGTGGTGATGTTGGGAATGAAAGTGTTATATGAGGATATTCATTACATCATCATGAAATTAAGAATACGGTTTCCTTTTCGTGTCCTCTAAAAGTCTTCTAAAACTGTTTTAATGTTTTGTTTAAAAAAAAACTGTAGTGTGATAAAGAATAAACAAGTTTGAAATCCCATTATATTGCAGCGTATTTAAACTGAGAAGACATTTCTAAAAGCTGTTATCAAAGAGCTGCATGCTTCAGTGTGAACCAAATCAATGAGCGTCATTTTAATTGTTTTAACATATATGTACACAGCAGAAGCAGGGAAGATTTACATAGTCTGAAAGCATCTACCCATACTCACTTCTTCAGAAGTACATTTTCTTCCTGAAATTTAGTCTTTCACACATAAGTAAGAAACTAGAAACTAATTTAATGCTGATAGCTTCAAAAATATCTGACAAAGTTGCCCTTCAGATTTTCAGATTAAAGAAGAGTTTTAGAGACTCTGTCTTCAATAACATGATTTATTACATATTACTGAGCATGCAGTTATTATAAACTAGAATGAAGATAATGGCTTTAATATATTTATGTGTGTTGAAACTATATTTGAAATTGAGTTGTTGGTTATCACAGGAGGAGGACAAAAAATGGTTAAAAGACCCATAGTTGTGATAACCTCTTTTGAAGATCACATTTAGGGAAAATATTAAGAGTAATGGTAAAGTTTATTTCCAGGGGGTCTGTAACCGTTGGGGAATTTGATGTAATTATGAATTCCAAAAATATAATTGGATCATGCCTGTAATCTGATCTGTTAATCTGGGCATGATTGAATTATGATTAGGGCGTTGACTGGGCCATGTCAGTCAGTAGGGCATTGAGCCCCACCCCCTGGTGGGTGGGGAATTGAATATAAAAGGCAAGGCAAAGAACAG
>JAQZBX010008498.1:0-37357 GCA_029593785.1 Cabassous unicinctus | reverse complement strand
TGTCTAGAGCCGACCTTGTGGAGGAAACAGGAGCTAAGCCCGGAGAGAAACGCAGCCCTGGGAAGAGAGGAACCCCAGAAGCCTGAACCCTGGCAAATGCCAGCATCTGTCTTGCTCTAACATGTGGCAATGGACTGTGGTGAGAGAAGAAGCTTAACGCTTTATGGCCTGGTATCTGTGGACTTCTACCCCAAATAAATACTCTTTATAAAGACCAACCCATTTTTGGTATTTCACATTAGCACCCCTTTGGCTGACTAATACAGGGTCTAAGCAAAAATATTAAAAGAACTTCCTTCACTATTTGCTATTTGAAAAGTAAGCTGTCTGAGTTTCCCAGAATGCTAGGACAAATGCCAAGAATGGGCTGGTTTAGACAACAGGAATTTTATTTTATTTTTATTGTGGGTAAAAATCAAATTTTTCACAATACAAACCAATATTTGTAAAATGATATATAAATGTATATGCATATATGTGCATTTGCTTACATAACTATTATTTTATATATATGTATATTTTTAAAAGATGCTTAAATTACATAAATGTTACACAAAAATTACAGGAATTCCCATGTTCCCCACCTCCCACACCTCCTATAACATCCCACATAAACATCTTTCATTTGTGTGGCATATCACCTGCAATGGATATACACATCCTGGGGCTTTGCCACTAAGCATTGTAATATTGTACTATATTAAAATAGTAGTTATTGTAATAACTACTATTACAATGTGAATAGTAGTTCACATTGTAGACCACTCTCTCTCCCACACAGATCTGCGTGGTATATGCTGATGTAAAATGGCCTATATCTGTTGTTGTAATGTCACTCAGGATAATTCCCAAGTCCTGAAAAAGCCCCTGTATTACAACTGCTTTTCCCTTCCCTGCCCCCAAAGTGTCTAGTGGCCACTGGCTCCACCTCACTGTTATAATTTCTTCCATTGCTTGAATCACAATATGTCTACAACAGAATATCATTAAGTCCACTCTAGTCCATAGCTCTTCCCCCAATCTTGAGGAGTCTGGGATGGTGATGTCCACTCCACCTCCAAGTGAGAGTGGACTTATATCCCATGGATATGGTGGATGGGATTATCCTGCCTGCAGCTGCAGGCTCTCTCCATTCCCTGGGATGGCCGTTGTCCATCATCGTCTCCTCACCAGGTGACTTGGGTGAGTCCATTGAGCTGTAGAGTAAGAGTTGCAGCTCCACCGAGTTTCCAGGCACAGCTGGCACGTGGGCAGGCCAGAGACATCACATATAGGTTTGAATAGAAGGGACTGATGGACCATGTACAGGGAGGACTTATTTGAATCCGACTCTGTCACTCTCAGGAGCACAGATTCCAAAGTAGAGCCCACTGATAGGGCATCAATCTCTGGAGCTAGCCCCCCTTATATAGGACCTGTATGTCTTCAGAGCTCTCAGGAGCCCCTCTGTGTTGGGTGATATCCACTTTGGTGTTCTATGAGATCCTATTGAGGTATGCGTAAGCGTTACCTCTGGGATGACCTCCCGACTCTATTTGAAGTCTCTTAGCCACATGAACTCATTTGTCTTTACCTTTTCTCCCTTTTTTTCAAGGTCTTTTTCCAGTCGTATTTCCAGTTGGCACTTGGTATTAATCCCTCATTGCCAGGGAGGCTCATCCCCGGGAGTCATGTCCCACGCTGGGGTGAAGGCAATGCATTCATATGCTGAGTTTGGCTTAGAGAGAGGCCACATTTGAGCAACAAGGAGGCTCTCAGGTGTCAACCCTTAGGCCCCCATAAGAGTACGCTAAGTTTCAATTACAAGAGCAAAGACTCATAAGGCTAGTCATCAATAACAAAAACCCATCAGTGGACCATCCTCTTTTGCCAGACACTGCCCCTGCACTCGGGGGACTGTAGACAACAGGAATTTATTGGCTCACAGTTTTGAGGTTAGGAGAAGTCCAAGATTGAAGCATCAGCCAGGTGATGCTTTCTCCCCAAAGTCTAACATTTTGATTTTAGCTGCATGTGCTCCTTGGGGTGCCTTAGCTTGTATCTCTGCTACCCATCATCACAGATGCCCTTTCCTTTCACTTCTGGGTTCCATTGACTTCTTGTATAGACACACCTTCATTCATTTGGGCCACACCTTAACTAAAAATAACATCTTTAAAAGATCCTTTTTAGAAGAACAGACCTTTGGTAAAATAAACAATAGGTTATTGCTGCAAAAGCAGCAAGGCTTTGATTCTACTTAAGCAGGAGTTCTTAGGAAAACACAGTACATGAGTACTAGAGGAATTTGAAGCCCTGACACCTATACAGAAAACATTAAACTCAGCCCAGCTGCTCGATAGATTAATATAGAATGTTAATATGGATTAATTAATATGGATTATTAATAGATGTTTTGCTTTTAAAATATTCAAATTTAAAAATTTATGCCTTACCATTAAGACGCACATATTTACATTCTTCGTTAAAACGAGCCCGTTGATGCTCCTGGAGGCTGACCCTGAGCTGGCCTCGCACTCCTGGGCATCCTTTCCTCATCTCCTCTGCCCAAAGCTCTGCCAGGTGTCCTCAAATACCACCTGATGTTCTGCACCAGGACCAGCCTTCAGCCTGTGGTTTGGATCTTGTGGCTTCAGCCATGGGGGCCTGGGTCACGGTGTGAGGCTATGCCGGGCTGAGGGGGTGGCAGTGCGGCTGGACACAGCACAAGGGCTGCCTGACAGCCCTTGGCTTCCACCTGCATCTCGTGCCTGGCCTTTCTCTCCCTTATCCCTTCCCTTGGCACCCCAGACTTTGCCCACCTGAGCTCCCCGCTCTTCCAGACAGAAGCAGTCCAGGTGGAGCAGCTCCTCCCACTCAATATGGTGAACACCAGGGCCAGAATTTCCCACACTTCCGGTGCCTGGTTCCGCCTTGGTTTTCTGAACTTGGGCACGCTCTGGGGGCTGCTGTGGTGGAAGGGCCCTGCCCTGTAGCCCAGGTGTCCCCGCAAGCTCCCCGCAGACCGTTGAACTGTTTTTCCTTTTGGGCGAGACCTTCATGACCTGGCCAGGGAAGATGCTTTCGCCCAACTCCATGGAGGCCTTGGCCGAGTTCTCTGTGGCAAACTGTTGGTATTTCCAGAGAACTTGTCACATAGGACGGTGACATGGTAGATGACCCCGCAGTGGTTGAAGTAGGCCTCTAGCTCCTTGGATGTGCCCCCATATTCCATGATGCCCACGTAGACGATCTGTGGACGGCCTCCAACTTTTCGGGGTCCCAGGGAAGAGACAGACCAGCTCGGACTCAGCAACTGCCTGGCCAGGCCGGCCCCTGGCTCTCTAGTTTTTCCACTGAGCCCCGCAGCCTTGACGGCTCCTGGGCTGTTCCATGACCTAAAGCTTCTGATCAAGTATGGGACACTTTCGACCAGAATCAGCCTCTTCAAGGAGAAAGAGGGAAGCCTACATCTTCATTTCTTTCTCTACCACCTCTTTTTTCTCCTCCTACTTCTCATCCCCACCTCTGGAGCCCAAAGGGGCTTCTGGATCCTGCTCCAGGTCCCCCAATAAAAGGAAACTCTCCAGAGCCAAGCCTTGGGCAGCGGGAAGAGCAAGGTTCAGGAAAGGCCACATGCCTCATATTAATTGTCCAAGTTCCCGTTACCCAATATATCATGTGTGTCTTTCAACAAAATGGCACAGGTCATGTGAAAAGGCAAGAAAAAACAAAGTATGAAGAAACAAAGTAAACATCATAACCAGACTCATATATGACACAGAGTTTGCTAGTATCACACAGAAAATTTAAAATAACTAGATATGTTAAGGGTTCTAATGGAAAAAGTAGACAACAGACATGATCAGATGGGTAATGTAAGCAGAGATGGGATCTCTGAGAAAGACCAAAAAAAAGTTAGAAATAAAAAACACTAACAGAAATAAAGAATGCTGTTGATGGTCCCATTAATATCATGGACACTGCTAAAGAAAGAATAGAAATTTCTCAAACTGAAATACAAAGACAAGAAAAAGAAAAAGAAATTGTGTATCTAAGTACTGCAAGACAATTTCAAAAATTGTAACGTATGTGTAATTAGAGAAAAGAGAATACATCATACATGTTTTAAATAATCATGATCAGGATATTTCCAAATTAATGACAAACATCAAACCACAGAACCAGGAAACACATAGAATGCCAAGCAAATATATAACTGAAATACATACAATTAATTAAGCATATCATATTCAAACTGCAGAAAACCAAAGACAAAGAGAAACTATTGAAAGAAGTTGTGGGTGGGGGGGGCGGAAGGAACACCTTATCTATAGAGGTAAAATGGTAAGAATTATAGCACACTTTGTATTCAAAGCCATTCATGCGAGAGTGGGGTGAAATATTAAGAATTGAATGAAAATATATCAGTAACCTAGAAATCCATATCCAGTGAAATTATCCTTCAGAAGTCAAAGAGAAATAAAGACTTTCTCAGACAAACAGAAATGAAGGAATTCATTCTCAGCAGAACTGCTCTGCAAGAAATGTTAAAGGAAGTAAGTCAATGATAGTGAAATTATATAGGTCAGAAAATCAAATTTACATTAAAAAGGGCATCAGAGAAAGAATAAATGAAGATAAACAAAATCTGTCATTTATTCTTAATTGACCCAATTGATAATATGTGTTTAAAGTAATAATAGTAACAAAGTATTTGTGATTATAGCTTAAAGATAGATGAAAGGAATTACATTAATTTTTTAAAGGACAAGAAACTGTCACAAGGTACCAGTCCTACCTATAGAACAATACAGTGTTAATTACAAGTACACATACTGCAGATTCTAAAGCAATCACTAAAAACATTTTTAAGATAAGTATAATTGATATTCTAAGAGCAGAGAGAAAATTGAATCATATAAAGTGCTCAGTTAAAATTAGAGAAGGCAGAAAAATGAGAACACATGGGGAAAATGACAAGAGCAATGAACAGAAAAGTTATAAACTGTACATATTAATCTTAATTTATCAATAATCTCTTTAAATGTTATTGGCCTAAATATACCAAATATATATATACCTAAATATACCAATTAAATATACCAATTAAAATACAGTTATGATCAGGGTGGATAAAAAAATTAAGACCTAATTATATGTGTCTACAAGAAACCATTTTAAATATGAAGGTTAAAAGTAAAAGTGTAGAGAAAGAAATACCATACTAACACTAGTTAAAAGAAAGCCGGAGTAGCTATATTAATTTCAGAGAAATTGCCTTCAGAACAAGGAAAGTTATCAGAGATGAAAAGAGGCATTACATAATGATAAAGGGGTCAATTCAAAAGAAGACATAATAATCCTTAACTTACATATGCATAAAAAGAGAGTTTCAAAATACATGAGGCAAAAAAACTAATAGAAGGGCAATTAGAAATTTTTTTAAAAATTGCTCTTATAGCTGGCAACTTCAATACCCCTCTTTCAGTAATTGATAGATCAAGCAGGCAGAAAATCAGTAAGAATATAGTTGACCTGAGGAGCATTATCATTCAACTTGATGTAATTGTTATTTATAGAACTTTCCATCCAACAAATGCAGAGTACACATTCTTCTCAAGCTCACATGGAACATTTATCAAGGTAGATAAATGTTGATAAACAAACCTTAATAAATTTAAAAGGGTAGAAATCATACAAAGTATTTTCTGGGACCAAAATGGACTTAAATTAGAAATCAAAATATTTGGAAAATGCCAAAATATTTGGAGATTAAAGAACACACTTTAAATAACACTGTAACTCTTGTGTCAAAGAAAAGCCTCAAGAGAATTTTAAGAGTATTTTGAACTAAATTGAAATGAAAATACATTTATAAAAATTTGTAAGATGAAGTGAAAGTAGTACTTATAGGGAAATTTCTAGCATTCAATGTGTACATTAGAAAAGAAGAAAGATCTATAATCAATCAATAATTTAAACTTCCTCACACTTAATGGGGAGAAACTGGATGTATTTCCCTAAGAGCAAAAACATGGCAAGCGTGTTCCCTCTTACCACTTGCCTTAGTTTTCTAGCGCTACTATAACAAATACCACAAAAAGATTGGCTTAAACAGAAATTAATTTTCTTGTGGTTTTGGAGGTAAGAATTACAAAATCAAAGTCTTGACAGGCCATACTTTTTCCTGGCATCTGTAGTATTCTGGTGTTAGCTTGCCACAACACTTTAGGTTATTTGGTTTCTGTCACTACCTCCAGCACATGGTAATTTGCCTCATTCTCTGGAATCTTCTGACTTCTCCCAACTTCTGGTTTCTTCTGACTAGCTGTATCTGAATTTCTTTTACTTATAAAGATTCCAATCATATGCATTAAAGCTCACCCTTATTCAATTTGGCCGTATCTAAATAGGATATTTGCAGACCCTATTCACCAATGAATCCACACTTTCACTAATAATAACATCTTCAAAGGTCCTATGTACAAATAGATTCACACACGTAGGACCATGGGTTAAGACTTGAACATGGCTTTTGGGGGTATTTGATTCAATCCACAACACCACTCTTATTCAACATCATACTGGAAGTTCTTGCTAGTGCAATAAATTTTAAAAGGAAATAAAAAGTGTACAGATTAGATAGGAAGAAATTAAAAAGTCTTTGTTTGCAGATGACATGATTTTCTTTGTAAAATCACAAAGAACCAACAAAGAGTAAACTTCCTGGAACTGATGAATGATTACGGCAAGGTCAAAAGATCCAAGGTTAATGTACAAAAGTCAAGTACTTTCTTATAACTGAGCAATGACAATTGGAATTTAAACTTTAAAAATGATTTGCAATAGCACCCCCATAACTGAAATATATAAGTATAAAATTAACTGATTGTTTACAGGCCTTAAAGGCAGAAAACTACACAACCAGAAAACTCTAATGGAAGAAATCAAAGATAAATGAAGAAATATTCCACATTCTTGTATCAGAAGACTCAATACTGTTAAGATGTAAATATTTTATGAAATGTTCTATAGATTCAATAAAATCCTAATCAAAATCCCAGCAGCTATGTTTTAGAGATTCACAAAATGATTGTACAATTTATACAAAAAAGCAAAATTCACAGAATAACCAAAAGAATAGTGAAGAAAATGAAAGAAATTGGAGGGCACTACCTGACATCAAAATTTACTAGAAATCTATAGTAATCAAGACAGTGTAATATTGGCAAAAAATAGACACAATGAAACATACTAGAAAGATGAGTTATAGACCCACACAAATTTAGTCAACTGATGTTTGACAAAAAGCAAAGTTGATTTAATGTAGTCTTTTAAACAAATGGTGTGGGAAAATTTGGCATTAATATGCAAAAAATAAAGCTAGATCAAGATTTTATACTTTTCAAAAAAATTTTCTCAAAGTGGACCTTAGACCAAAATGTAAAAGGCAAAAATATGAAATTTCTAAATGAAAACATAGGAGAAAAATCTAGGTGAACTTAACTTTGGCAGTGAGTTTTTAGATACAACAACAAACGCCTGATTCATTTAAGAAAAATGTTGGTAAGTTGTTCTTTATTAAAATTTAAAAAATTCCCCCTGGGAAATATATGATGAAAAGGCAAGCCACAAAATGGGAGAAAATATTTGTAAAACACACATCTGTAAAGGACTTGTATCTAAACTATTGAAATAATTCTTAAGTCTCAACAATAAGAAAACAAACCAAATTACAAAATAGGCAAAATACCAGGACAGAAGACAGTCAGATGACAAATAAAGTAAATGCAGAGTTGCTCATATTCATTTGTCATTAGTAAATCACATGATAAATACCACCACAAACAAGTTAAATACCACTACAATGGCAAAGGAGATATCATTGCACACATATTGGAATAGCTAAAAAAACAAAACAAAACCTGATAATATCAATTGCTGCTGAAGATGCACAGCAACAGGAACCCTCACTTATTGCTGGCTGGAATGCAAAATCGTGCAGCTGCTTTGGGATACATTTCTAAATATTTAGATTTACAAATCTAAATATAGTTTTACCATATGATCTAGAAATTGCGGTCCTAGGTATTTACACAAGTGATTTAAAAACTATGTCCACACTAAAACCTGCATCCAAATGCTTATACCAGATTTATTCATAATTATAAAAAATGTAAGCAAACAAAATATCTTAATAGGTGAATAAATAAACAAACTTTGGTACAACCATGCAATGGAATACTACTCAGCAATAAAAAAATTGAACAAACAAGTCTCAAAAATATGTAGAGAGGAAGGCAGGGATTGTGGGAAAATGGCAGAGTAGGGAGCTCCAGGACTGTCTGAAACAACTATTTTGAAACTCTGGAGACCAGAAGAACACTGTTCAGCATCCAGGGAAGAGCAGAGGAAGAGGCTAACAAATTATAATAAAGAACAATTAAGTACTCTCTGCACTGTGACTACTGGCACCCATCCCCCACTCTCATGGCAGGCTGCAGTGGTGACAGAAAGGGACATAAAAATACTCTTTCCCAAGACCCAAGGCTTTTGATTAGTGACTTCAGATGGCTAGAAGCCTATCTGAGGGCAGCCATTATTTCAATCAGCCCCGGACAAAAGATGCAGTGGGGGAGAATTTAAGAGGCTATGCTTCCTCAGGGCTGCAGGGAACAGTTAGGTGAAGGACTGCATGCTAGAAAGGCCAATAAAGCTCAGCCTCTGGCAGCCTTGGTAGAAGCTATTGATGTCTGTCCTGATCCCCTCCCCAGGCCATCTTGAAGCATAGGTCTGCACTTGCTTTTTGAGCCCCTGGCCTGTTTCATCTGAGAAAGAATGACTTGGAAAAGTTCTCTCTGGCATAACACTCCTCCTTGATTTTGCCCTCTAGTAAAAAACAATTTGAAACAGCAAAAGGAGTATAAGAAACTGTAGAGACGAACAGACTGGGCCAAAGATATAGCAGCTTCAAACACCTAGGAGAAGTAAGTCTGTCTCCTGGGAAAGAGAGGATACAACCAAACCCTGTAAACAAGGGAACTCCAAAACAACTAACGAGCAAATCCCTAGGACAAGACATAGGTCAGAGAAAGACAGAGAAAATCTTATACACTGTAATCGCTTTGGGCAAACATTTCTGATAGGAGGGCTGAAGTTCAAAAAAATCTCTGTCTTATCACCAGCTGGTCAGAAAACCAAGAAACAGACATCTCAGGGAATATATCCCAGAAATAACATTTTAAAATATTAAAATGTACAGTATGCAACAAATGAATACAAGACAAGACATCTAAGAAGTTCAGAGAACACCAAATAGGATAAACATGAAGAAAAATACACCCCATCATTTATTAATCATACTATCAAATGCAATGGATGAGAGATTTCTGAAAGCCACAAGAAAAGAGCAATGTGTTATATAGAAGGGAGCCCCAATTAGACTGAGTGCTGATTTCTTATCAGAAATCATGGCGGTAAGAAGGCAGTGGGTTGAAATACTTAAAGTGCAGAAACAAAAAAGCTGCCAGCCAAGAATTTTATATCCCACAAGACTTTTTTTAAAATTTGAGGAAGAGATTAATACGTTACCAAATAAATAAAAGCTAAGGGAGTTCATCACCACTTGACCAGCTCTACAAGCAGGCCCTAAGGGGAATTCTTCAGATTAAAAGGAAAGAACACTAAAATAGTGGTTCAAAGCAGCATAAAAAAATAAACTTGTGGTAAAGGTAACCAATTGGGTAAATATAAAAGCCAGTATTATTATAGTGTAATATTTGGAATGTAAGTCCACTTCATTCTTCCTACAATTGCTTAAAGGCAAATTCATAAAACATAATGATAAGTATATGGCTTTGGGTATATAATGCACAAAGATATAAGTGTCAACAAGTATAAAAAAAGGTGGGGGGAAAGAGGGATAAGAAAATTATATATGCGTGCTATTGAAGTTATGCTGGTATCAACCCAAATATAATTGCTTTATATTTAGGATGTTAAATTTTAACCCCATGGTAACCACAAGGTAAACAGATGAAAAATGTATCCAGATAGAAAAGAGAAATCACTCAATATGGTATAAGACAAACAATTAAATAAATATAAAAGTAGGCATTAAGGGAAGAATTGTGGGACCAAAAAAAAAAAAAAGGTATAAAACATGCAAACCCTAAATAGCAAAATGGCATAAGAAAGGACTGCATTATCAGTAGTGACTTTAAATGTAAATAGATTAAACTCTCTAGTCAAAAGGCAGAGATTGGCAGAATAGATAAAAAAACATGACACAACTATATGTTGTCTGCAAGAGACTCACCTTAAATTCAAAGATGCAAGAATGTTGAAAATGAAAGGATGGAAAAAATTACACCACACAAAATAACCAAAAGAGAGCTGTGGTATTTATAATAATATCACATAAATTAGACTTTAAGTCAAACAGTTACAATGGACAATGATGGTCACTATATACAGATAAAGGGGGCAATTCAACAAGAAGTTGTAACAATTATAAACATATATATGCATATAACAGCAGAGCCCCCAAATAATGAAGCAAATACTGACATAATTTGAAGGGAGATATTAACAATTCTACATGAATAGAAGGACTCTTTAATACAACACTTTACATAATGGATAGAGCATCTAGTCAGAAGATCAAAAAAGAAATATAAGACTTGAAATTGTATACTTTAAACCAACTAGCCCTAACAGACATAAATAGAACTCTTTAGCCAACAAAAACAGAATAAACATACTTCTTGAGTCCACATTGATTATTCTCCAGGATAGAGCATATGTTAGATCACAAAACAAGTCTCAATAAATTCAAAAACATTGAAATCATATAAAGTATATTATCTGACCACAACAGAATGAAGCTAGAAATCAATAACAGAGGGAAAATGGAAAATTCACAAATATGTGGAAATTAATCAACATACTTTTAAACAACAAATGTGTTAAAGAGAAATCAAAAGTTTAATTAGGAAATATCTTGAGGTGACTGAAATGAAAATATAGCATACAAAAACTGATAGGAAGCAGCAAAGTCAGTGCTCAGAGGGAAATTTATAGTTCTAAATACATTGCAAAATAAGAAAGATCTCAACTCAGAGACCTAATCTCAAAACTGGAAGAACTAGAGAAAGAAGAGCAAATTTCCCCAAAGCAAGCAGAAGAACTTAAATAACAAAGTTTAGAGAAGAGACAAATGAAACAGAAAACAAAACAAAACAAACAATAGGGAAAATCAAGAAAACCAAAAGTTGATTCCTTGAAAAGATTGATAAAATTGACAAACCTTTAGCTAGACTGACCAAGAGAAAAAAAAGAGGATATAAACAAGAAAAATCACAAATGAAAAGGGAGATATTACTACTGACCCTGCTGAAATAAAAAAGACTGTTAAAAGGACACTAAGAACAATTGCACACTAATAAATTAGATAATCTAGATGAAATGTATAAATTCTTAGAGATATATAAACTACTACATTGATTCAAGAAGAAATAGAGGATCTCACAAATCAATTACAAGTAAAGAGAAAAAATCAGTAATCAAAAACCTCCCAAGAAAAAAAGCCCAGTACCAGATGGCTTCACAGGGGAATTTTACCAAACATTCCAAGAAACCTTAACTCCAATTCTGCTCAAAATCTTCCAAATATTGATCAGGAGGGAACACCCCCTAACTCATTCTTCAAGGCCAAATCACTATCATACTAAAGTCAGGTAAAGATATTACTATAAAAGAAAACTACAGGCCAGTAACTCTTATGAATATAGATGCAGAAATCATCAACAAAATACTTGCAAATCAAATACAACAGCATATTAAAAGAATTATACAACATGATTAACTGAGTTTTATTCCAGATATGAAATGGTGGTTCAACATGAGAAAATTAATTAATATAATACACCACATTAACACAAAGAAGGAAAAAAACCATAGGATCATCTCAATTAATGCACAAAGGCATTTGACAAAATCTAATACCCCTTCTTGATAAAATCACTGAGAACACTTAGAAGTGTTCAACATGATAAAGGGCATATATGAAAAGCCCACAGCTAACATCCTTCTTAATGTTGAAAGACTGAAAGTTTTCTCTCTAAGATCAGAAACAAGACAAGGATGCCTACTGTCACCACGGTTATTCACTTTTTGCTAGAAGTTTTTGTCAAAGCAGTTAGGCAAGAAAAAGAAATAAAAAAAGGCATCCAAAATGGAAAGGAAGGAGTAAAACTTTCCCTATTTGCAGATGACATGATCCTATATATAGAAAATCCTGTAATATCCACAGGAAAGTGTCTAGAGCTAATAAATAAATTCAGCAAAGTAGCAAAATACAGGATCAACACTCCAAAATCAGTAGTGTTTCTCTACACAAGCAATGAATTGGAAGAAGAAATCAAGAAAAAAAATCTATTTAACATTGCAACTAAAATAATCAAATATCTGGGAATAAATCTAACCAAGAATATAAAGGATTTGTACACACACAAAAAAACTAGAAAACATTGCAAAAAGAAATTTAAAAAGACCTAAACAAATGGAAGGACATTCTGTGTTCATGCATTAGAAGACTAAATAATATTAAAATATTGGTTCTACCCAAAGCAATTTATAGATCCAATGCAACCCCACTCAAAATTCCAACAACAATCTTTATAGAACTGGAAAAGTCAATAATCAAATTTATATGGATGGGGAAGGATCCTTGAATAGTTAGACATTTTTAAAAGAAGAATGTGGTTGGAGAACTCATATTTCCTGACTTAAAACTTATTACAAAGCCACAGTAATCAAAATAGCATGGTACTGGCACAAGAATAGACATATAAACCAATGGATTAGAATTGAGAACTCTTCATATTTATGGCCTACTGATTTTTAGTGAGATGGCAAATGTCACTCAGTTGGAAAGGAATAGTTTCTTCACAAATGGTGCTGGGAAAACTGGATCTCCATTTGCAAAGAAAAAGAAGGAGGAGGACCCCTACCATACACCTTATATAAAAAATGAAAATGGATCAAAGACCTAAAAACAAGAGCCAGAACTATCAAACTTCTAGATGAAAACATAGGGAAACATCTACAAGACATTCCATTTTGCAATGGTCCCTTAGACTTTACACCTAAGCACAAGCAACAAAAGAAAAAAATAATTAATGGGACCTCATGAAAATGTAAAAAAAAAAAAAATTGTCCCTCAAGGGACTTAATCATGGAAGTAAAACAATAACCCATACAATGGGAGAAAATATTTGGAAACCACATATCAGAAAAAGAATTAATAACCAGAATATATAAAGAAATCCTTCAATTTAACTTAAATGGCAAACAACCCAAATATAAAATGGGCAAAAGTCTTGAATAGACATCTCTCCAAATAAAACATACAAATGACCAGAAAGCACATGAAAAGATGCTCAACATCATTAGCCATCAGAGAAATGAATATCAAAACTACAATAAGAAACCATTTCACACCAATTAGAATGGAAAATAACAAGTGTTGGAGAAGATGTGGCAAAATAGGAACACTCATTCATTGCTTGTGCCAATGTAAAACGGTATATAGCTGGTGTGGAAGACAATTTCACTGTTCCTCAGAAAGCTAAGTATAGAACTACCATATAGCAACCCACTACTAGGTATATACCCAAAAGATATGAAAGAAGGGACTCAAACAGATATTTGCACACCAATGTTCATAGCGGCATTATTCACAATTGTCAAAGGATGGAAGCAACCCAAGTGTGCATCAACCAATGATGAAATAAATAAAATGTTGTGTATACAGATGATGGAATATTATTCAGATAGAAAAAGGAATGAATTCCTGGTACATGTGCCAACATGGCTTAACCTTGAGGACATCATGTTGAAAGAAATAAGGCAGACACAAAAGGACAAATATTATATGATCTCACTGATATGAAATAATTAGAAAGAGCAAACTCATAGAATCAGAATCTAGAATATAGTTTACAAGGGGACAGAGTGGGATAAGGAATGGGAAGCTAAGGCTTAAAATCTACATGGTTCCTATTTGGAGTAATGGAAAGATTTTGATAACAGTTTGATGGTTATGGTAGCACAACATTGTGAACACAATTAACCCCACTGAAATATACATATGTGATGAAAAGGGTAAATGTTAGACTGCATATGTGGTAACAGAATAAAAATTTTGAAAAAATCACACACAAATCCATGGAGCTATAGGAAACAAACAGTGAATCCTAAGTTAATAGTACAAACATAAAAATGTGCGTTCAACAATTGTAACAAATATTCCACACCAATGTAAGGTGTTAATAATAGGGTGGTGTATGGGAATCCTGTGTTTTATGCGCGATTTTTCTGTAAACTCACAACCGCTCTAAGGAAGAAAAAAAAATATGAATGAACCTTAGCATATTGCTAAGTGAAAGTAGCTGGTCTGAAAAGGCTACATAAAGTTTGATGCCAATTATATGACTTTTTGGAACAAACATCTATAAAGACCATATAAAATCAGTGGTTGCTAGGGTTTTGGATGGTGGTGGGCAGGGTTGAATAAATGAAGCACAGGAGATTTTTAGAGCAGTGAAACTATTCTTTATGATGTTGTAATGGTGGATACATAGCATTATAAACTTCTCAAAACTCACTATAGTTACAGTACAATAAAGTGAAAGTTATATGAAAATTAAAAAAACAAAACTCATTTATTAAGCTAGACAATCTCAGGAAGGAGTGACAAGATAATCTAACTGTATTTTAAGTATTTGGAAGGGGATCTAAGGGAAAGTTGCTGACTTGAGTAATTTTGGAAATGAGTGTAATCTATGAGACGGAAGGCTAAAGGGAGTGTACATAAATACTATAGTTGATAAAATTGTTTCCCATGGGGTTATTTGTTAGCAATGTTGATACTGCTATACACATATACTGAAATTAAACAATTATGTTAATGGATGGTGAATGGTGGGAACCAGACTTCCTACTGTTTTAGTGGGCTTTTACAGATAAGCAAGGGAGGAGACTAGAATGAGCCATTTTGTAATTGATTAAAACTTAGAGATATAAGTATGAACTCTTATAAGTTTATCTTAATACTCAGATAGTTACATATAAAATATTCATATGTATTTATATGTATTTATAGATATGTGTATATACACAGGCTAGGACACACATTAGAGAGAGAGAGAGATTGATTGATTTCTTTGTTTTGTCAGCTGAGAAGCAATGACACCTTAGGAGTAATGAACACATCTAGCACTCAGAAGTTGGTTTTGAATAACATTTTCCAATTAAAGAAACTGGGGCACCTTGGGGAAGTGGTTGATTCTAGGACGGGGGCAGAAAATATATAAAATAAACTGGAAGCATCATTTAGGGCTAGAAAGTAAAAGAAGTCCTTGAAAACAAACAAAAACAAACAATAACAAAAATAACCCTACAATGTTGGGGCATGTGAAAGCACACAGAAGCTATTTGAAAGAGCTCCCAGCAGCATCACTGGAACAATTTGAGCGACGTAATAAATAAGTTAGTATTTATATTCAAAGTATAAAATGAATATTCAAGAATCTATAATCTTATCTAAATGCTGATGTAAATACTGACATAAATGAATGACTGAATAAATAAATAAATGAGGGAGACGAGACAAATGTCCATGGCAGAATTCCAAATAATTTATTAGATAATCCACCCTCAAGGAGGGAGATAATAAATCTCCAAACATTGTGTGTGCTTCCTTCAAACGAGTAAAGTATGAAAAGGGATAGTGGGAAGAGAAACTTTACAATGGAGAAACCTGAAAAGCACTAGCTCAGCCAGCTGATCAAGTTAATATCAGCAGGGATAAACCATGCTAATAGTGTATGCCCTTTATATGATGCTGTGAAGATGGCACTTTAACTTATGGTCTTTCTTCTGAAAAAGCATAACTCCAGTCTAATCATGAGAAAAACATCAAACAAATTCTAATAGAGGGGCATCCTATAAAATATTTGACCAGTACTCCTCAAAACTCTCAAGGTCATCAAAAACAGGGAAAGTCTATGAAACTGTCACAGGTAAAAGGAACCTAAGGTGACATGACAAATAAACATGATGTGGTATCCTGGATAGGATCCTGATGCATAAAAATACATTAGGTAAACACCAATTACAGACTTTAGAATAATGACATATCAATATTAGTTCATTTATTATAGCAGATGTACCATATGAATGTAAGTTATTAATAATATGGGAAACTAGGTAATGGGGATATATGGGAATGCTCCACTACTTCTCAATCCCTTCTCAATCTAAAACTGTTACAAAAATTAGTCTTTTTTAAAAAGTAAACAAGTAATTGGAAGGATGTGCTATCCCTACCCTTTCAAATTTTTTCAGTTAAGATGTTACTCAACCCAATTAGGATGGGTCTTAATCCTATTACTATTGTCTTTTATAAGAAGAAAGACATTCAGATAGATAGAAAGCCAGGGGAAGAAAGAAGTTGAAAGTCATTGGACCTGGAAACCCAGAAGAGAAGGGAAATACAGGAGGGGCCACCGTATGAATTACCATGTAACAGAGGGACCCAGGATCAAGGATCACTGGCAGCCAGCCTCAGAATGCCAGTCTTCAGGAAGAAAGCCTTGATTTGGACTTTTCTAGTCTCAAATCTATGAACTCTTAAATTCCCATTGTTTAAGCTAACCCATTGCATGGTATTTGCTTTGGGCAGCCAAGGAAACTAAAACACATATCCAATGTAATAATTTCAAACCATTCTATTGGGTGAATTTCCTTTAAATGTATTCTACTCTCATTTCAAATTCATCACTTTCTAAAAACTAAGTTTAATATTTTACCTTCAAACTTCAAATTTACATTTTAATAACTATAGGAAAACTGAATAAGAAAAAAATAGGACACAACATATCCGAATCTTTAAAATGAAGCTCCATATTATTATTGAGACTAAGGACTCAAAGATAATTTAGAGGGGACGGATATGGCTCAAATGGTTGGGCGTCCGTCTGCCATATGGAGGGACCTAGGTTGGATCCCTGGGACCTCCCGGTAAAATGAAAATATATATATAGAAGGCGCATGGGCTGCCAGGCTCTGTGTGCCGGTGAGCTGCAAGGCCCCGGGAGCCATGCAGCAAGATGATGACATAAAAGGAAAAAGACAAGACGAGATGCTCCGAAAGCTCTAAAAACCAGGAGCTGAGGTGGCACAGATGGCTAGAACACCTCTCTCCTACATCGGAGGTCTTCAAGATCGAAGACTGGAGGAGGAGGAGAAGAGATGAAACAGACACGAGAATTGCCCAGTGAATGGACACAAAAACAGCAAAAAATGGGGAAGGGTTTTTTTTTAAATGGATCAAGTAAATAAATAAATCTTTAAAAAAAAAAAAAAGATAATTTAGAGCCTTTTACATTATTGGAAACATGAACAGTGTGTTTTGTACAAACAAATATGCTAATTTAATACTTTAGAATTATATACTTTTTACTATTTTATCCTTAAACTGCTACTTTTGCACAGGTTGCCATTTATTATTTGGATTTTTGCAATGTCCACATTGGTCTTCCAGAATTCAGAATCTTCATTTCTGCATTCCACAGCCAGAATGATCTTTCTGTAGTCACACACTGGCACTTCATCTCTCAAATTATTGATGGCCCCTTCTTGCTCTCCAAATAAAACCTAGACTACATAAGTAATTATAAGATATTTCATAATTAATCCTGTTATGGCCACTGCTAGCATCTCATCACAACCCGTGCCTCACATTATAGTGAAATTTTCTCTCTTTAAACATTAAGATACTTGAGGACAGGCTGCAGATGGTATCATCAGAACCTAGCACACTGCCTTACATATATGCAGGTACACTTCCTGCATAGGCTACAGCAATTAATGTAATGGTTCATTACACCTGATATTGATGAAACTATATTAATTTGTTTTAGATTTTTTAAAATGGATATATTTTTACACAAATCATATGTCAATATGAAAATTAAAGAAATCCCTAAAATAAAGCATGCCTCATGCAAATGGCATTTCAATGCTATACAGGAATGTTTGGTGTCTGAATTTAAAAATCATATATTAGAGGACATTTATCATAAAAATTTGGCTACTTTCTTATTACAGTAGTTTATAAAGAAGCAATCCAAAAACAGTTCATGGATTTTCAAATAATATTTTCTTTTCTTAATGTCTATCAATATTTTAGATACATTTATAAAAACCATAGCATTTCTCAAGAATACTAATTGATATTACTTTTTAAAAAATTTTATTTATAGAAGATGTAGGTTTACAGAGAAATCATGTAAAAAATACAGTGTAGCCATATACCCCTATTGTTGAATCTTTGCAATAGAGTGTACCTTTGTTACAACTGATGTAAGAATATTAAAATTTTACTATTGACTATAGTTCATAGTTTAAATTAAGTGTATTTTACCCTATATTATGCTATTATTTATTTTTAGTACTTTCAATGCCTTTGCTATAAAAATATTACAATATTACTTTTAACTGTATCATAAGTTACATTAACTGTGTTTTTCCCTTATATCACTATATTCTAAACTCCTTGTAGTAGAAGTACATTCTTGTATTTATATTATTAACCACAGTCTTCATCTACCACCTAAATCACTATGTTATACAGTACCTAGATTGTCCTCTATCTGTCTTTCATTAACGTTAACCTCCCTAGACAATTCCTTTCAGCCACAATCACATTTACAAATCAGCAGTATTATTATATTCCTTATAATGTGCTACCTTCAACTTTATCCATTATCAAATATTTACAATCAACCTTATTAAATATTCTACATACATTCAGCATCAGTTTCCCTTTCTCAACCCACATTCTGTTGCCTACTAACCTATACTCTATATTTTAACTCCATAAGTTTACTCATTGTTTTTAGTTCATATCAGTGAGACCATGCAATATTCATCCTTTGATGTCTCATTTCATCCAACACAATATCCTCAAGGTTCATCCATGTTATCGTATGCTTCTCCACTACATTTCTTCTTACAGCTGAATAGTATTCCATGTGCTGAGATTTTGTTTATCAATTCATTGGTTGACAGGCACTTAGGGTGTTTCCATCTTTTAGCAATTGTGGATAATGCCACTCTGAATATCAGTGTCCAAATATCTGTTTGTGTCCTTGCTTTCAGTTCTGAATATATCCCTAGTAGTGGGATTGCCAGTTCTACATTTGGCTTCCTGAGGAACCACCAAACTGTCTTCCACAGAGACTGCACCACTTTACAATCCTATCAATAGTGAAGGAGTGTTCCTATTTCTCCACATTCTCTGCAGCACTTGTACTTTTCTGTGTTTTTGGTATTTTTTTAATAATAGCCATTACTATTATTAATAATAGAGTGAAATTATATCTCATTGTAGTTTCGACCTGCATTTTCCTAATAGATAGTGATGTTGACCATTGTTTCATGTGCTTTTGGCCATTTGTATTTCCTCTTTGGAAAAATGTCTATTTAAGTCTTTTTGCCCATTTTTAAATTGGGTTGTTTGTCTTTTGTCATTGGGTTGTGTGAACTTTTTATATGACATGGAAATCAAACTCTTGTTGGATATGTGGTTTCTGAAGATTTTCTCCCTTTGAAAAGGAATCACCCTATTATCAACACCTTGCATTAGTTTTTTTTTTTTTTGTGTGTGTGTGTGTGTGTGTGTGTGTGTGTGTGTTTGTTTTGTTTTCTTTAGGTACTGGGGCCATGGGTTGAACCCAGGACCTTCTATATGGGAAGCCAGTGCTCAAACACTGAGCCACATTAGCCCAATACCTTGCATTAGTATGGTACACTTGTCACAATTCATGGAAGAACTGTTTTATACTTGCACTCTTAACTATAATCCATAACTTACAATAGAGTTCACTGTGTTATAGAGTTCTATGTTTTATCAGTTTAATTTTTATTCTAGTAATATATATATATCACCTAAAATCCCTCCTTTGGACCACATTCACATGAATTATTCAGTACTTTTAATTACACTCTCAATATTGTGCTACCATCACCACCATTCATTTCTAAAACTTTATAGTAAATCTAAATAGAAATTCTGTACAAATTAAACATAAACTCCCCATTTTCTACTCCCAACCCAGCCCATGGCAATCTGTTCTCTAGATTCTAACTCCATGAGTTTGCTTTTTCTAATTATAATGAGATCATACAGTATTTGTCCTTTTGTGTCTGGCTTATTTCATTTAGAATAATTTCTTCAAGGTTCGTACATATTCTCTCATATAAGAAGACGTCATTACTTTTTATGAAAGAATAAAATTCCATTTGTATGTATATGCCTCATTTTGTTTATACATTCATTGGTTGGTGGAAACGTGGGTTGCTTCCATCTTTTGGCAATTGTGAATAATGCTTCTATGAGCATTGGTGTGCAAATATCTGTTTGAGTTCCTGCTTTCAATTCCATTGCATATATTGTATCTGTAGTACAGAAATTACTCAGTCATGTGGTAGTTCTGGCTTAGCTTTCTGAGACACTGACAAACTGTTTTCATTTCCATTTCCCTAATGTTATTGAATATCTTTTCATGTGCTTTTAAGCTATCTATATATATTTTTTGGAAAAATGTCTGTTCATGTTTTTTGCCCATTTTCAAAATGGGTTGTTTGTCTTTCTATTGTTGAGTTGTAGAATTTCTTTCTATATTCTGGATATTAAACCCTTATTGGATATGTGGTTTCCAAATATTTTCTATCCCTGATTAAATTGTCTTTTCACTTTTATGATAAAGTCCTTTGAGGTTGTGGCATTTTGGTATTGTTTATGAATTCCAAAAATAGATATTGGATTATGTTTGTAAACTGGTCTGTTCTTCTAGGCATATTAGATTGTATTAGATTCAGAGGTTTCACTTTTTCTTGATTAAATTATGATTAAGGCTTTAATGTGGCCATGTCAGTAGGACATTGAGTACCTGCCCCCTCCCTGTGTCTCTGACATGACAGGGGAGAGAGTTGAGTTTTTGATTCTGGAGCCCTGGGAAGTAAATACACAGAGAAGCAGATACATGAGAAGAGAGATAAGGCTCCATTAGACACAGTAGAGGCCCTGGGAAGAGAATGAGCCTGATAGTCTACAACTGACCTTGTGAAGAGAGCAGAGCAGTTGAGCATGGAAAGAAACAAGCCCTGGGGAGAGACACAAGCCTTATGCTAACCTACAGCTGAGAATGGAAGGAGCTGAGACAATGGAGCCTTAGGAAGAAGAGGAAGGCTGAACCTTCTCAGAGACCAGCAGCCATATGGCTTTAACATGTGGGAATTGGTGAGGGCTTTATGGCCTTGTGACTGTAAGCTTCTACCCCAAATAAATATCCTTTATGAAACCCAACAGATTTCTGGTACTTTGCATCAGTACCCCTTTAGCTGCCTAATACAGAAGCATAAATTATTTTTTTAATTTTGATGAGTTACCATTTATCTATTTTTTATTTTGTTGCTTGTACTTTGGATGTAGAGACTGTTGCCTAAAACAAGGCCCTGAAAATGCTTCCTTAAATTTTCTTCTAGGAGTTTTATAGTCCTGGTTCTTAAATTTAGGTTTTTTATCATTTTTGAGTTAATTTTTGCATATGATGTGAGATAGGAGGGTCTTCCTTCATTCTTTTGCATATGGATATCCAGTTATCCTAGTACCATTTGTTGAAGACACTATTCTTTCCCAGTGGAGTGCATGTGGCAGTCTTGTCAAAAATCAATTAGCTTTAGATTTGAGTGCCTATATTTGAACTTTCAGTTTGATTCCATTGGTCTATATATCTATTATTATGTCAGTAGCATGCTGTTTTGACTATTGTAGCTTTGCAATAAGCTTTAAAGTCAGGAAGTCCAACATTGTTCATCTTTTCAAGAGGTTTTTTCACTATTTGGAGCCATTTACACTTCCAAATAAATTAGAAAACTGACATTTTCATTTCTGAAAATAGGCTGTTGGAATTTTGATTGAGATTGCTTTGTATCTGGAAATCATTTTGGGTAGAATTAGTATCTTAATGATATTTAGTCTTCCAATCCATGAACATGGAACGTCCTTCCATTTATTTAGGTCTTCTTTGATTTCTTTTAGCACTCTTTTGTAGTTTTCTCTGTACAAGTCCTTAATATCATTGCTTAGATTTATTCCTAGATATTTGATTATTTTAGTTGGTATTATAAATTGAATTTTCTTCTTGATGTCCTTCTTAGATTGCTCATCAATGTGTATAGAATTTCTACAGATATTTGCATATTGGTCTTGTACCGTGACATTTTTGTTGAATTAGATTATTGGCTCTAGTAACTTTGTTGTAGTTTTTTAGGACTTTCTATTTATAGGATCATGTCATCAGCAAATAGCAAAAGTTTTACTTCTTCCTTTCCAATTTCAATACTTTTCATTTCTTTTCCTGGCCTAACTGTTCTTTCTAGAACTTCCAGTACAATGTTGAATAACAGTGGTGACAGTAGTCATCCTTGTCTTGTTCCAGATTTAGAGGGAAAGTTTTCTGACTCTCACCATCGAATATGGTATTAGTTGTGTGTTTTCATATATGTCCTTTATCATGTTGACAGCATTTCCTTCTATTCTTATTTTTCTAAGTATTTTTATCAAGAAGCATTGCTCAATTTTATCAAATCCCTTTTCTGCATCAACTGAAATGATTAAGTGTTGTTGTTTTTTTTTCTCTTCATTTTGTTAATGTGGTGTATTACATTTTTTGAATTTCTTATATTGATCTACCCTGCCTACCTGGGTAAATTTCATTTCATCATAGTGTATAATTCTCTTAATGTGCTGTTGGATTCAATTTTCAAATATTTAGTTGAGAATTTTTTTCATCTATATTCATAAGATGTATTGGCCTAATATTTTTCTTTTCCTTTTTTATCTTCTCTGGCTTTAGTGTAAGAGTGATGTTGGCCTAATAGAATGAGTTAGGTAGTGTTCCATCCTGTTCTATTTTTTGGAAAAGTTTGAGAAGGATTGGTTTTCATTTTTATTTTAATGATTGGTCGAATTCATCTCTACAATTATCTGGTCCTTGGTTATTCTTTGTTGGGAGATTTTAGATAACTGATTCAATGTCTTGTAATTGATCTATTGAAATCTTCTATTTCCTCTAGAATCAGTGTAGGTTTTTCATGTATTTTTAGGAATTTATCTAGGCTGTCTAATTTTTTGGCATACAGTTGTTCATTGTATCATCCTATGATCCTTTTTATTTCTGTGGTGTCAGTAGTAATGTCTCCACTATCAGTTCTGATTTTATTTACTTGTGTCTTCCTTCTTTTTTATTTGTCATTATAGCTAAGTGTTTGTCCATTGCATTGCTCTTTTCAAAGAACCAACTTTTGGTTTTGTTAATGCTCTCTATTGTTTTTTATTCTCAGTGTCATTGATTTCCACTCTAATTATTATGTCTTTCCATTTGTTTGCTTTGGGTTTAGTTTCCTTTTCTTTTTCTAGTTCCTCCAGGTGTCTGGTTAGGTCTTTGATTTTAGTTCTTTCTTCTTTTTTAATGTAAGCACTAAGGGTTATACATTTCCCTCTCAACACTGCCTTCACTGCATCCTGTATGTTTTGATATGTTTTGTTCTAATTTTCATTCATCTTATGATATTTATTGATTTCCCTTGCATTTTCTTCTTTGACCCACTGATTGTTTATGAGGGTGTCATTTAACTTCCATTTATTTGTGGATTTTCCAATTCTCTGCATGTTATTTATTTCCAGTTTCATTCATTTATGGTCAGAAAGATGCTTTGTAAAATTTCAATCTTTTAAAATTTATTGAGGCTTGTTTTATGCCCCGCATACAGTCTATTCTGGAGAATGATCCATGTGCACTTGCAAAGAATGTATATTTTGCTGTTTTGGGGTGCAATGTCCTGTATATGTATGCTAGGTATAGTTCATTTAGCATATTATTCAGGTTTTCTGATTCCTTATTGATCTTCTGTCTAGATGTTCTATCTAGTGTTGAGAATGTCATATTGAAATCTCCAAGTAATATTGTAGAGGTGTCTATGTCTCCCTTCAGTTTGACCAGTGTTTACCTTATAAATTTTGGGGCACTGTGGTTCAGTGCTTAAATATTTCTGATTGTGACTTATTAGCAGTGGATCATCCTTTTCAATAACATATAGTGTTCTTCTTTGCTTCTTATAACAGCTTTTGACTTAAAGTTTATTTTGTTCAATATTAGAATAGCTACCACCAATTTTTTTGGTTACTGTTAACATGGAATTACTTTTTCCATCCTTTCACTTTCAATTTGGCTGTGTATTTGAGTCTGAGTGTCTTGTAGACAACATATAGCTTGGTCATGCTTTTTTATCCATTCTTCCAATATGTTTCTTCTCACTGGGGTGTTTAATCTATTAGCATTCAGTGTAATTTCTATAAAGGTGTTACTTCAGCCATTTGCCCTTTGGATTTTGTGTCATAACTTTTTTCCTCTCCTTTTTCCTTTATTGCAACCTTCTTTTCTTTATAGATGATCTCTTGTGATGTATCTGACTGATTCCTTTCGCATTTCTGTTTCTGTATAATTTTTAAAGTCTTTCTTTGTGGTTACCCTGAAGTTTGTATTATGCAACCTACATTATAATATATTATTTGAAAAGATACCAACTTACCTTTAATAGCATATGTGTTCTCTGCTCCCATATCCCTCTTTTTTTCCCTTTTTTATGTTTTTTTTTTTTTTCCCACGTTGCTTCTTTAAATTTCATGTCCATTTTCAGGAAATATGCCTTTTTCTTATTTATTTGTATTCTGACTCTTACAGGATTTGAAGAGTAGAGGTGTATCTTGATACAGTACTATTAGATTTAGCCTTTACTGTTTTAGTTACCCTTACTGAAGATCTTCATTTCTTCACACTACTAGTCACTCTCTCCTGTCTTTTCCTTTCAACTTGTAGAACTCTCTTTAGAAATTCTTGTAGAGCAGGACTTTTTAAAAAATGAACTCTCTCAAGTTTTGTTTACCTGTGTATATATTAAACTCTCCCTCATTTTTGAGAGACAGTTTGTCTGAATAAAGAATTTTTGGCTGAAAAATTTTCTCTTTCATTATCTTATATATATCATACTACTGCCTTCTCACCTCCATGGAGTCTGATGAAAAACTGACACTTAGTCTTATTGAAAATTGGTCCCTTTATTGAGTCCTATCTTCCTGTTTCTTAAGGCTTTTAATTTTTTCTTGTCTGGGCATCCAATTATCTTGAGGAGTTAACTCTGAAAATTTGTTTCTCTTTTCTAGAGTTTTGTTGTTGATTGTTTTGTGTTACGGCTCTTTGGCACTTGGTCCAACTTATTCTGGGCCTTTAGAGTAGCCCATGTTTAACTTCAGACTTTCCCACTTCTTTTTTATTTTTTTTCTTGCCCTGGATATGTGATATAATTTTTAAGACTGCAATTTTTTGTGCAATTGTTTTACTTTCAGGAGAAAGCCTCCTTTCTTCTGTTCCTTCTCCAGGAATCTTGATCTGTTCTGTTTGTTTTTGCACAGAATTTTATCACCAGCTCCTATGATTTGTTTAAATATCTCCCTCACTCAGTGCCCCCTTTTCCTTTCACTTTGCAGTTCTGGGACTCATCCTGTCTTACAGCACTTCAGTCTCCCCCCTATCCCACCCTCCCTTTATTTTTACAGTGAGGTTTTTCTATCTGCAGTTTCTTCCCCACTAGGGTATCCTGCCCAGGGGAGCTAGATGGGGTCAATCCAGAAAAGCCCATTTTGCATTTAGGGGGTCCAGCCAACAGAAACTGGATTGAATGTATGCCAACAGTTCTGCCATGGTCTCTCCCCCTGGGGCTCTTTTGTATGCAGCATGCAGCACAATTGGGGAGTTCTGTTACACCCTGTGTCTCTGTGGACTTGGGTCCCTATGCCTAGATATGGATGGGGATTTAATTTGCTGCTGTGAGTGGCTCTGTATGGTGCATCTGGGACTGAAGAGACCCATGCTGTGCTGCCTCTGTGCATCTCCCAATCTGCATGGGATTGAGTGAGGGGGAGGGGTATGGACTGGCAGTTCCAAAATGAAAATTTCCTTCCTGTTCTTGGAGATTATGTTCCTTTTTCTTCAATTCAGCGTTTGTGGAGTCCTTCTTCAGTCTCTATCATCCTCCAGAGTTGTAAGCAAGTAGGATTTGTCCTTATATTAGCTGATTCTGAGGGGACATTTTTCCAGGGGATGTCTTCCCCATGTCTATGTCACTAAGTAATATTTCTTAAGCTACTATCGAATGTGACTTCATTTATCACTCAATTTTGACAGGATGATTTTCATAAAAATTGTGTGATATAATTCATACTCTACTTATATCATTTTCCCTTCATATTGAGATATTCATCTGGTATGAGAAGGTTAAGTTTCGTGGGAAACGATCAAGCAAACCAAACTAAGACATTTCCCAGTTTAAGAAATAAAATGCCCTGTCAGTTGCAAAAGTGAAAATTAGAAACCTTTTGAATTGGCTGTGTTCTTAATCTGAAGCCTGACTCCTGCCAAGGGAAAGCTTAAGTATTTAAGTATTGGTTCACAAGGAACTACTAACCAGCCAGTAGCTCCACCAGGGAGATAGTAGTAATATTTTCAATAGGACAATTTTCATCAACTGTTTTTAATAGCTTCCTTTTTCCTACAAAGTATAAATTCACTTAATTGTATTTATGTCTTTTTAAAATTGCCATATTTTTTCCATTCCAATTCATAGAATATAATTCCTAGGTGAAATTCTCTCATCTCTTTGTGGAACTACAGTGAAAAAAGGCAAAAGCAAGTAGTGTTTTCTCACTGCCCTTTCCGATGTTATAAATTTGGAAGTTATGCCTATATCTATGAAGAGCAGTATTATCTTGAGCTGTGGTTCCCTACATGTCACCAGCTCAGCTGCTGTCAGAATGGTTTCTTTCATAACATAGTTTACAGAAGAACACAAGCAAACACTCAATGAAGACCAAAGTCATCATGAATTATATCTCAAGAGGGCCATTCTGTCTGAACTGAATTGATCAGAAATTAAAGCCTTCTTCCTGGAAAAAAAAAAGGCAATGATCTAGAAATGTTCATAGGGATTCTCCTTTTCTTGACCTCATGTCCAAGAATTACAGCATCAAAAGTCTACAGAATCAAAAGCAAGTAAAATAATTCTCCAAGGCAGCATGCCCTTTTTATGTTTGGATGGTAACAAACGGTAAATTGAAAGTATTACTAACTCACTATCTAAACCATTTACTGTTGTTTAAAGTACCAAATCATCATTACTAAAGACATTATTACAATGTTTGCTAGTGAGAGGTTTGTAAAGTCCTTTTTAAGAATTAATTAGCATTTTCCCCTAAGCTTTGAAAAGAATTTGTATGATCATTCCTTTTCTCCCTACCATATCCTATATGTCAGTCATTATATGTTGTAATTATTTATTCCTGTTAATAAAATTATATCTAATGAATGTTTAATGAAAACATATCAATTTACACATATTTATTCCTTCCCCACAAACACATTCCCAGCTCCTTTTTTAAACATTTACTGAATGATTTTTCCCTCATTAATCAAAATCATTTATGTGTGTTTGTTTTATCATGGTCTTTTTAATTCAGCGAGGGATAATAGCCAGTGTACCAAAAATTGTTGGTTATTATTCTATCCTTCTTTCCTGTTGGCAGAGACCTGAACTTATTCTATTGTTCAAGCTTGTGCAACATTATTCTTTGGTAAAAGCATGTTTGTTTTAAATCACTCAAAGTAAACTTCCTCACTGTGAAGGATTTATTGGTTGGCACATATTCCAGCCATTGTGATGTGATGACAAATCTGCTAGGGAGGAAAATAAGGTATGAGTTGTTCACTGCTTACTCAGTAATGTACACTTAGGGTGGATGAGTACTACATAATGATCATCAAGTCAACTTATTCCATCTTTGGTGACAGTTCTATTTTCAACTATTCATACTGAGGATTCTAATGTTATCTGATCTGGTAGCTGATCTGAGTGTATATTGCTGACTGACATTTATCTAGCTTTCTAAAATGTGGTTTAAAAATCAGTAATAATCATAGCAATAGAAATGCCATTAAACAATGGCAAGATATATTTCATCAAAATAGTAAAATTAATAATAATCTCTAGTACTACCTGACCATAATGAAATTAACACATTCAAATTTCCCTTACAGAAACAATTTAGAATAATATATATGTATATATAATTGACATGCCCTTAGACTATTGAACTATCATTCTCATGGAAATTTGTACAATGCAGTAAACTGATTTTTTTTTAAAGGTAGCATTAAGAAATTATTTTAAATCTTATTCATAACAGCAAACAAAAAAAATAATTTAAATATAAAAATTACCAGAATGATTCATAAAATTATAAAATAATGACTTTATTATAATGCTTATGTATACTATTTACCATATGAATATTTTGTAGCAACATAGGAAAATGTTCATTACACAAGATGAAGTGAAAATACAATATTTTTCTAGTACTGACATAAATGAAAATATATATAACTAATATATATACCTCTAGGAAAAGACGGAAAAGAAACATGGAACCATGAAAATAACTTACAGAAAATGTTGGTGGTTTTTAAATTCATACTTATGCATTCAAAAACACTATCTATGCAAGAAATAAATTATATGTTGCTATATAACTGCCCTAATTGACACACACTTACACTTTTATATTTATTGAATACATTCTATATTAAATAATTCTTTGTGAAACATATTTTTTATGCTTTTTCTGTTAAATAGATCTAAAATGAACAAACTTCAATTGAATGGAATGAGAGAGACACAACTAGCCACTGAATTTTAATTTTTCCATAGGCCTTCTCCTAATTTTTGTTATATTAGATAGCTGGCATTGTGATGAATAAGTTTTTTTATATCCTGCATTTCCATTTCATAAGAAGGTTTTAACATCCCCATTTGCCTTGGGTCTTGTTGAAAATTTTTTTTCCGTATAAGATAATGATCACAAATATTTTCATAATCAAAACATGTTTTATTGACTTCATGGATTCTGAGACCAAGGCCCACATTTTTTGTCCCACAAATATTGAATTATCTTATTGTAGACCATTTCTCCTCCTGAGAAAATCTATAACCCATAAATAAAATATGACCCATGTAAGGAGGGCCTGAGAGACCAAAATCTAGGACAGACAAAGAGAAAAGTGAACCTGACATTCTGACGTTCAAACAACATCTCTTTTGGAGGCATCTACTGATTTATGCTATGTTCAGAAGCATAACATAAAGCGTTGTCTGTGAGACTGAGCACAGTTTATCATCACCTTAAGTGTTTTGGATAAGAGGCTTTCAGATGGGTTGCACAAATGACTATAGCCTCAGATTAAGGGTCAACCAAAATAGAGCAGTTCTCCATAAGACATAACATTGTTATGAATTAGCTCAATCTCCGATTTCTTTAAGGTGAACTCTAGCTACCCTAATTATCTGAAAAAAGGAATTTCCCTCCATGGGATAATAAAATCATCCAAAGTCTACCTTGTCCCTAATTTTCTTTTTCATAAGAAAAGCCCAGGATTGAATCATAATTTATCCAGGCATACCATAAAATAAAACCACATAACCATGAGAGAGAGAGGGACAGAGAGAGAGAGGAGAGAGAGGATAGAAACAGACCTATAGGAAATCCAGATAGTGGCATTATCAGACAGACATTTAAAACTACTGTAATTCCGATGTCCAGAAACTTAGATGGTAATAAAGACAACTTAGGCAGATAATTTAAAAGTGGACAAGCTAGAACTGAAAAATACAGTAGTTAAAATTAAGATGAATGAAATAGATTAAATCAGCAGAAAGAACTCAAAGTTCAGAAACCTGGAAGGTGATTAAGAATAAAATGATCAAATTTAAGTGCAGAGAAAATATAGAAATGGTTATAGAGGTCATATGACACATGGTAAGAGGAGTAAACATATGCTTAATTGAAATCTCAGAAAATGAGAGACAGAGGGAACAAAAAATGTTTAAAAGGATAATGTCCAAAAATTTGTCCAAAAATTGAATGACATCAAACTACAGATTCAAGAAGTACTTTAGAAACACAAAACAGGATTTATATTTAAAAAATCACAACATGGAACATGATAGTAAAATTATTGAAAATCAAATACAAAGATAAAATCCTAAATTCAAGAGAAAAAAATCATCACCTTTAAAAGACTTAATAAGCTTGACAGCTTACTTTTCAACAGTCAAGTCAAACACAATGGAATGGTATCTGTAAAACGTGGAAAGAAAATAACTGTCATTCTTCATAGGCAAATTATTGCATATGTTGAAAATCTAAAAATATGAAACTTTTCAAGTTAATGATTGAATTTAGCAAGTCTCTTGTCCAAAATTAACAGTATATAGTTACGCCTAAAACCAAGAATAAGAAAATGAAATGCTAAAAAATAATGTATTGAAAGTTCTGGAAACATTAATGACCTAGATATAATCTAATGAAAGATATGCACGTCATCTATATTGAGAATTATAAAACATTATTGAGAAATATTAAAGAGAACTTAGTAAGTGGAGAAAAAAACACGTTTATGGATTGATAGATACAATATCATAAAGTGTCAGTTCTTTTCAGATTGATGTGTAGATTTAATGTGATCCCCACAAAAATCCAAGATGGTCAATAAATAAAGAGAATGAGTATGTATTAACAGTATCAAGAATAAAAAGAGGTTATGACTATAGGTCCTATGGCCATTTAAAAGAATAAAAGAATATCATACATACCTTTATGCCAATGAAGTTGTAAATGTCAATAAGATGGACAAATTCTATGGAAAATGCTTTCTACCAAACTTGATATTAGAAGAAATTAAAATCTGTAAAACCCTGTATTTATTAAAAAGAAATTCAATAAGCTATATTAGTTTCAGGAAAGGACAAGATCAGCATAGGTATATTTTCCCTCAAGAATCAGAGTGTATAGTAAGATGTTTTCTGTCTTTTTTGTTCATATTTGCTACATATTAAGGACTTACACAACTTGAGTATCATAGAACCCAGAAAAACACTTTGTGAAACATCTGAAGAAATCTATCAAAAGTGTTTCCTTTTGCCTCTTGATAACATTCCTCATGTTTATTTTTGGATATAACAGCATATCCGGACCTTTCTGTCACAGATATCCAGGGCATCAGGTTTCAGTTATTCAGATTGCCATCAATGGAAACATTCTTACTGAAAGTATTCAATCTAGGATTCAATTAAACATTTTTATATCCATTTTGATTTGCTCCCTTACTTCTCTAGACGATGTACATATTATCTTGGCCCTGTTGGTTGACTAAATCCTGTTTTGTTGCCATAGTGATAAGGATATGATATTGTATTTTGAGACAGTTATTAATATTGTATTAATTTTTATTCTAGTTTCCATGACAGCTGAATTCTAATGCCTCTGTTTTCCCAGAATCGCCATCATTATTGGCTCAAATAATTATATTTAATTAAGAAGCATCTGTGTAATTTACAGAACTTTAAAATCCACACCTTATCTCTGAAATTTCATTTTTATGGTTATACTTGTCCTGATGTTAGAAAGATATGTTAGAAGTGGGGGCTATTTGTATGGAGGAATTTATTAGGAAAAAATTACTATTTCAACAGATGTGCTTGTGACCTGAATTCAATCACAGTCATTAGGCTCTTTTTAAATTTCAGTACAAGATTCAGTCAGACTTTGTGGATACCTTAAAGAGGCAAGGGAATAAATCTGTACATCAGTGCATCATTAACAGCTAAGGAAATTATGCTCCATAGTGTACCACTGGCTGTCTAATGTAAGTTGAGGAAAGTTTTATGATTTTTCTTCAAACAGCTCTTCAGCCACCAGAATTTTGAATAGAGGGCTCAACAGGGCATCTTCTTTACTCACTAGCAGTACTTGCTGGGAGATTAACAATATGGAAATAACGTTTTTACATTTTATATTAAAAAGACAATCAAATTTCAAGTTTGGATATACTATTAAAGCAACCTAAGTGATAGATGTTAGTAGACAGAACCAGGGGGAAACAGATGAAAAGTAGGTAGATTTGAAAGGTGATTGGTAAGTCTAGTTATTAGAATTTGGATATGACAGTTTGGAGGATAGGAAAGATTAAAGATATTGCCAAAGATAAGGACTGAGCAAATGGTAGTGACTTGTAATCTAATAGTTGAAAAGTTCAGTTTTAAACATTCTGTCATGTGACTGTGGGACACTTGGGCTGGGGGCTTTGGTGTTCTAGACTCAATTATATTTATGGGGGCCATCAATTTGGAGCCAATCATTTAATCCATGAAAGATGAGAAGATCAATGAGGAGAGTGTGTAGCTATTCAGGGATGCAGATGAAAGCCTCTAGTAATGTTTATCTCTCGGAATGGCCAGCAATCATAATTGTGAAATGGGAGGAAACATATTTGCTCAGAGGCCTTAGTTCTCTTTAATTCTATTTAAAAACAATTAATAAACAACTACTCTATGCTGAGAACTGCCTAAAGTTATGAAAGGGAACAAAATCCAATTTTTTTCCTACAAGGAATTTATAACCCAATAAGGTAAAAATATTAATATTTAAAAATTAGTGTTAATTTTTAATTATACTTATTATTTTTCTTCCAATTAAAAATTATTATTTTTTACCAGAAAATCTGATGAGGTTGGTCACCCAATTTTATTCTTTTTTTCCTATGGTATAATATATGTGTTCCTGTATTACAGAATTTTGCAAATAGCAAATAACTGTGGGAAATATAGTTAGATGCAGAACTCTCAGAACCTATATAGCTCATAAGTAATACTTCAAATAAGTAAATAAATAAATAAACCAGAGAAATGCCACCATATTTTTAAATATCTTAAATTTCTAATAAATGATACTAAAATAAATGTGGTCCTGTATTTTGACAAAGTTTTGTAGGTTGCTTGGTGGAAATGAATATAATGTAGACTTGTGGCTCTCGAAGTGGAAAGAGAAAAGGTGGAAAGAAGGACATCATATTGACATTGAAGGTTAATGATTGTAGTTCATTGTCCTGTTTTTTATTTCTTATGCATTGGCTTAAAATAGAAATCTGCTTCTATTGTTTGGCCAATTTCCTCTTTTCATAAAGAAAGTGCTTATATGGCACCAAGTGAGAATAGATGTTACAAAGTGTTATCCTGTACTCAGTTTTAGAGTTGTTACTTTCAATCCAGGCTTTTTCAGTTCTACTTAAAGAAGATGGTAATTGTGATGTGTGAAGTTCATGTTATTATTAATTTGTTTTTGTAGCATTGTCTCTAATGGTGAACAATGTTGTTTCTTTAGGCTTAATTCTCTCATTTCTTTCAAACCTTTTATTATTTTAATATTTTCTATGTAAAACTTAAAAGCTTTCCCTCTTGTTCACTACTTAGATTCTTATAACCAGCACTCCTGTTTATATTTTGGATGCTGTTTAAGCACCTTTGTTAAGAAGAGTAAACAATGTTGGGACAAGAGCATTATATAGTTCTACATGTGTAGAGCAATACATGTAGACAACTGGAGTAAGAGAAAGAAGAAATAGAAGAGAAATTGAATGTGTGTGTATGTCAACAAAGGTATATTTCTTTATGGTTCATTTCATTCAGCATGGTCAATTTTTCACTTTCAGCTGTTATTATCTGATAGCCAATCACATCATCAAAAAAACAGAAATGAGCTGACAATTTCATGTTTTGATAATTTTATTTCCCTAGTTGTATATTGTATATGAAAAATGTGTGCACTACAGATAACATATTATAACAAAAGAGAAAATATATATGTAAAAGTATTCAGACCTGAAAAATACCCAGTATTGCAACCTGGAACTTAGATTTCTAGTCTGAGAAAAGCAAGTTATATAATATTTATGAATTTATATGTTCCTGATTTGGAAAGAAATCTGGCTATATACCTACTATTAAAATGATTGTGTTCAAATATTCATGGAGCATTGTCATAGTGGGTGGAGATTCACACAATGACCAAAGGAATATCAAATTCCCATGCTGGAAAGCTCTGCCACATTCTCTAGTGGGACAGCAAGAATCCCCTAGTGAAGGAGGACGGACCACTGATGGGCCCTTGATTGTGATAACTGTGCTTGTGAAACTTTACCTTTGAAATTGAAACTTAGCATAGTATTATAGGGTGCCTAAGTGTTACCTCCTGAAAACCTCCTTGTTACTCTCCTCCTTGTGGCCTCTCTCTAAGACAAATCCAGCATATAAATGCATTACCTTCCCCCGCAGCATGGGACATGACTCTGGGGGATAAGCCTCCCTGGCACTGAGGGATTACTACCAAGCACCAACTAGCAATAGCAATGCAACTGGAAAAAGACCATGACCAAAAGAGGGAAAGAGTAAAGACAAATGAGTTTATATGGCCAAGAGACTTCAAAGTGAGTCGGTAGGTCATTTCAGAGGCTACGCTTATTCACATCTCAGCAGGAACTCATTGACTGCCAAAGTTAATACAACCTCAAATAGCGGAACTCCTGAGGGCTTTGGAGACATCCAGACACTGTAGTCAGGACAGATAGTTCAGGAGTTTGGTGCCCTGCCAGTGGGCCCTACTTTGGAATTTATGCTTCCCAGTGTGACAGAGTTGGACTCAGTTGCGTTTTCCCTACACATGGCTCTTCCGTCCCTTCTATTTGAACCTATAGTTAGTACTAGAGTTGATAGGTTTATGTCCAAGAGACATAAATCTTTGGATTGTCCATGTGCCAGTTGGGCCCTGAATCTCAGCAGACTTGCAACACCTACTCTCCATTTCATTGGACTCACCCAGGACAAATAACAAGAAGGTGATGTTTGACAATGGCCATCTCAAGGAACAGAGAGAGTCTACAACTGCAAGCAAGAAAGTCCCATCCATATGCCCCATGGGATCAAAGATCCCTCTCAATTAGAAGTGGAGTGGGCATCATCATCACAGAATCCTCAGGACTGGGGAATGGATGATGGATTAGAGCAGACTTACAGTTGTTCTATTGTATACTTGTTGTGATCCTAGTAATGGAAGAACTTTTATTATGGATGTGGAGGCAGTGGCCACTGGAGGTTCTAAGGGGAGGGAGAGGGAAAAATAGATGTAATTTGGGGGCATTTTGGGGACTTGGGAATTATCCTGAATGACATTGCTATAACAGATACAGGCCATTGTATATCTTGCAATAACTTGCAAAAATGTGTGGGAGAGAGAGTAAACTACAATGTAAACTATAATCCACACTTAGGGGCAATACTCCAAGGTGTCTTCATCAATTGTGGCAAAGGTACCAAACTAATGAAGGATGTTGATGTGGGAAAATGTGGGAGGGGCAGGGAATGGGGCATATGGGAATACCCTATATTTTTTTGTGTAACATTTATGTTATCTAAGTTTCTTTTTTTTTTTTTCTTACATAAATGCTATTTTTTATATATATATTTTAAAAGATGCTTAGATTACATAAATGTTACACAAAAATTACAGGGATTCCCATGTTCCCCACCTCTCACACCTCCCATAACATCCCACATAAACATCTTTCATTAGTGTAGCACATCACCTGCAATGGATATACACATCCTGGGGCTTTGCCACTAAGCATAGACCACAGTTCATATCATAGACCACACTTTCATCCACACAGTTCTGCATGGTATATGCTGATGTAAAATGGCCTATACCCGTCGCTGCAACATCACTCAGGACAACCCCCAAGTCCTGAAAAAGCCCCTGTATTACAACTGCCCTTCCCCTCCCTGCCCCAAAAGCATCTAGTGGCCACTGGCTCCACCTCACTGTTATGATTTTTTCCATTGCTTGAAACACAATATGTCTATAACACACTACCATTAAGTCCACTGTAGTCCATAGCTCTTCCCCCAATCCTGAGGTGACCGCGATGGTGATGTCCACTCCACCTCCAAGTGAGAGTGGGCTTATATCCCATGGATACGGCAGATGGGATTATCCTGCCTGCAGCTGCAGGCTCTCTCCATTCCCTGGGATGGCCGTTGTCCATCATTGTCTCCTTACCGGGTGACTTGGGTGAGTCCATTGAGCTGTACAGTAGGAGTTGCAGCTCCACCAAAATTCCAGGCAGAGCTGGCACATGGGCAGGCCAGAGGCTCCAATCTCTGGAAGTACACCTACAAACTCCAGCATTACATATAGGTTTGAATAGAAGGGACTGATGGACCATGTGCAGGGAGGACTTATTTGAGTCCAACTCTGTCACTCTCAGGAGCACAGGTTCCAAAGTAGAGCCCACTGATAAGGCATCAATCTCTGGGGCTATCCCCCCTTATATAGGACATGGTTGCCTCCAGAACCCTCAGGAACCCCTCTGTGTGGGGTGATTCCTACTTTGATGTTCTATGAGATCCTACTGAGGTGTGCGTAAGCGTTATCTCTGGGATGACCTCCCGACTCTCTTTGAAGTCTCTTAGCCACATGAACTCATTTGTCTTTACCTTTTCCCCCTTTTATTCAAGGTGTTTTTCCAGTCGTATTGCCAGTTGGCACTTGGTATTAATCCCTCGTTGCCAGGGAGGCTCATCCCCAGGAGTCATATCCCATGCTGGGGGAAGATAATGCATTCATATGCTGAGTTTGGTTACAGAGAGGCCACATTTGAGCAACAAGGAGTCTCTCAGGGGGCAAACCTTAGGTACCCCATAACAGTAGGCTAAGTTTCAATTACAAGAGCAAAGACTCATAAAGCTAGTCATCAATAACAAGAACCCATCAGTGGGCCATCCTCTTTTGCCAGACACTGCCCCTGCACTCAGGGGACTGTTGCTGCTCCCTTGGAGAATGTGGCAGAGCTCTCCAGGCTGGGAATTCAGTATTCCCTTATTTATTGAGTGCTTGTCTACCCACCGTGACAATGCCCCATCCCTTGATCATTTGAACAATTTTATATATCTTTCATGTATATTCAGATGTACTTCCTCCCATGAATCCCCCATCCCAGACACCCCCCACCAATGATCCTCTGCAGCCCCCATTGTAACCCTTCTGTGATCTAAACCTTCCATGAAGATGAAGCACATATAATAACCAAATATAATTAATAGGAAAATGAAATAATAATGATAAGCTTAAAAGCAAGAGATAAAATACAAGGAAACTCAGAAAGAAAAAAACAAACTAAAAATAAAGTATACTTAACGGATTGGGACTTTCAAAAAAATGGGAAAAAAAATTTTTTTTTTTAATTAT
>JAQZBX010008497.1:0-47954 GCA_029593785.1 Cabassous unicinctus | reverse complement strand
AAAAAAAAAAAAAAAGTAAAAAAAAAAAAAAAAGAATAAGGCAGGCTCACTGCTGATGAAACTTCAAACTTAGGGATTCCTTTATCCATATGCTGTACCTCTCAAATTTCATTAATTTGGTTGCAAAGCTATCCCACCAAATGGAATGGAGCTAGTCTTATTGTCATTTATAGAATTGTGTCCTGATTCTGTATTCTAGGAGAAACCTACTGGAATATATGAACTCAGCTACCCCTGTCTGAGAAATGCTCACACTCCATCAAACACACATGTGCACACAGACACACACAGAATGCACAACTTGGTATCAGAGGGCCAAGTTAACACCATGCTTTTCTCAAACTTAGCCATACTAATCAGCCCAGAAGTAAATACAATCCAAGCTGAAAACATCAGTTTTCCTATTCCCCAAATATTTAGAAATGGTAATCTGAAATACCAGCAGACAAGCCCCCCTTGCACATGTATTAATGGTACTCCCTTATATTATGGCCAGTGTCTGCCCTGTGCCAGTAATAAGAGATGAAAGAATTAAAAGAACTTAAAGTAAAAGGAAAGATATAAACTCAGGTATTATTTAAGACAGTGTGATGAAGAAAATCTTCCTCAGTTCTGACAACATTCCAAGTCCAGTTAGATCCCCTTGAAGCTCAGAAAACTAATAAAAGAACAAAAAATTTTGTCAATGCTGATGTTTGTTCTATTATTTCTCACTAAAACCTTCAGGAAATGCAAAAATCTGGTATTAAAGCAGTTAATATTTTCCCTTCCTGAATACTCTAATACATGAAAGTTTGAATTAGCCTTCAGATTTTCACGACAAAACAATATGCAAATAAGAATAAGCAGAATATATTTTAACATGTTTATGATATTTGTTTACAGTTATGGCAGAAATACCTTCAAATTTCAGATACTGGAAAAAAACCTTACTAAATAAAAGACATGATGGGCCAGCATATTTCTTAGTAAAAGATACACCACATCAATAAATTTTTACACCAAATTCTTAAAAGCATTGAAAAAACATTTGAGTCTTCTAATTGCCAAACAGTGTATTCATGTGGTAGAAGAAGATGCCATAGAAATTTAAAAATCTCAACTTATTCCATTTCCTAAAATAAGGAATTATGGTTATTGCTTGGAAAATATGCCTCACTTTTCATCTTAAATTTACTTTAAATGCTCACATATAATTCTATTACTTCTCTGAATAGACATAGACTTTTTCAATTAATCTTGAAAAAAATACTTGATAATTTTAATCACAATTAATCACAAAAAATACTTGATAATTTTAATCACGTTGAATCACAATAAATGATCAATAATTTATTCTGTAATATAGATGGCATAAGGACTTATAGAAGGAATGATCTGATATTTCCTGTGTAGTTAATAATATTTAATCCAAGAATCTGATACATGTTCCATTCAGTTGTAGTACATGTTTCCCTGTGATTTGATAAACAAAAATATAGTAACACAATTTAAAGCTTTTTCCTTTCTTTCTTTCTCCTCTTTTCTTCCTCCCTTCCTTCCTTCCTTCCTTCCTTCCTTCCTTCCTTTTCTTTCTTTTCTTCCTCCTTCTGTCTTCTTTTCTTCTTCCTTCCTTCCTTCCTTCCTTCCTTTCTTGCTTTCTTGCTTTCTTTCCTTTCTTGCTTTCTATCCTTTCTTGCTTTCTTGCTTTCTTGCTTTCGTTTTCTTGCTTTCTTGCTTTCTTTTCCTTCCCTTCCCTTTCTTCCTTCCTTCCTTGCATCCTTTCTTCCTTCCTTCCTTCTTTCCTTATTCATTCTTTCTTTTTATTTTTCTTTTTTGAAAAGAGCAACTCAAAGATTTGGGGATTAATGAGTACAATACAGAGTGCCTAAAGGGAAAAATACAAATGGCACTTAACACTGAAGCCTGTACTCATTTGATCCATTACAACTAGGGATATTAATATTATTTGTGTAACTCATCACTTTGCTTTAGACTGCAAATGAAAGCTATTCACTTGAACTGAAGAATATACAGAATACATACACAAATTTACACAAAATACTTTTCATAAGTAGCATTACACTTAAAAATTTTGGAAACTGAGTATCTGTGCCAATTTGTGTTTTGACTTAGAATAAGGAGAGAACATTCAACAGGCAGGTTTATACTGATACTGATGCTCTCCAAGTTAACAATGTCTTCCTCTCCCATTATATTTACCACAGACTACATAATGCCCTGAGAGGGTTCGTTATGAGAAAATGGTCAGTCACAGCTTTTAAGATCTTATTTGAAAGAAACTAATGAGAAAGCAAATTAGAAGGTGAGACTTCATTTTCTTCAAAACAGTAGTCTTCATTTTTCTTCTTATAGAAAAAGTTTAAATCTGTTTATTATAAAAACATCTAAATCATTCATTTTTGCAGCTTTCAGATAAAGTCCAGCACTTCATTTATATAAAGTCTATGAGAAAATGTCAGTAGTGATCATCTAATCTTAAATTGTGACATCATCCATTCAAGTCCTTGACACAGTCCCTCAAAAGTAAGAGCTCAGCATGCCTGGATATGCCTTTGATGATTTTTAATAGTAGTTATTTTCAAAACCTGGGAGATTTCTGCTACAGTCATAGATTCTTTAACATCTTGTTTATTAGCAAAAATCAGCAAACCAGTTTTTCTTAGGTCCTCATGTGCTAACATGTTATAGACTTCTTCTCTGATTGCAGAAATCCTTTCACTGTACTGTTCAGAACAACTATTACAAACTCAGTGTTTTATACTAAGTGCTCCAGGAAGAACAAAGAGATTCTTTGTCACCAATATACCACATTAGAAAATGTGTAATATTAACTACTATCTATTCTACATTACTTTGTACTGTAGGGAATGTACTTACAACTTCATACTTAGAAAATTGTTAATTATGGTAGTTTTCCATGCAGTATACTGTCCAAAAACATGAACTTTGTGCTTCTGGTGATTGAATAGTATCCAAATCCTGGTGAATAGAATTCCCATTCTCAGGCAGTGGATCCCCGTCTAGCCACCTGGGTTGCCTGACTTTCCCTAGTTCACGTTAAAGGAAAGGAGAGGGACACCCCAGAGCCTCTGTCACTCACAGACCACCCTCTCCCTGAGTTCCTCTTGGGCAGCTGCAGTGTCAGCTACTAGATGGGTGGGGAGAAAATATGAAAATTTAAGGAAGAATTTTCCATTCCGCTTGCCTCAATTTCTTGGGAAACCGTAATCTACTATTTTTTATATGAATTTTCTTGCTCTAAGTAGTTCACATGAGCAGGATCATGCAAAATTTCTCTTTTGTATCTGTGTTATTTGATCCAGCAGGATGTCTTCAAGATTTATCCATGTAGGAGAATGCATCAAATCTACACTCCTTTTTTTTCTAGTGATTTTTTTAAAGGTGAAATTCACATAAGATAAAAGTAACCATTTTAAAGTGAACAGTTCAGTGGCATTTAGCACATTCACAATATTGTGCAACCACCACCTCTCTCTAGTTCCAAAACATTTTCATCATCCTTAAAGGAAACCCCAGACCCATTAAACATTCACTCCCCATTTCTTCCTCTCCCCAGACCCTGACAACCAGCAATCTGAATTTTGTCTCCATTGATCCATCTATTCTGGATATTTCATATAAATAGAATCATATATTTGACCCTCTATGTCTAGCTTCTTTCACTTAGAATGATATGTCCAAGATTCATCACCTTTCTACCATGTATCATTACTTTATCCCTAATGACTAATGATGTTGAAAATCTTTTTATGTGCTTGTTGTCCATTTGTTTGTCTTCTTTGGAGAAATATTTATTGGAGTCCTTTGGTCATTTCTAAATTGTATTGTTAGTCTTTTTTGTTGAGTTTTAAGAGTTCTGTGTCTATTTGGGTATTAAATTCTTATCAATTACATGGTTTCCAAATTTCTTCCATTATGTATGTTGACTTTTCACTCTTTTTTAATTAGAGAAGTTATAGATTTACAGGAAATCATGCAGAAAATAAAGAGTTCCCATATACCAGCTCTATTATTAACAGCTTGCATTAATGTAGTACATTTGTTACAAATGATGAATTATAATAGCATTATTACCTATAGTCCATGATTTATATTAAGGTTCCATCCTTGAGTTGTACAGTTCCATAGTTGTATTTTAAAAAAAATTTTGTTCTAGTAACATACATACAAACTAAATTTCCCATTTTAACAACATTCAATTATATGTAAATACATATCTTAGTGTGCATTATACTAATCCTCTGAATTGATGGGATGTACACATATTTTGGAAATATTGCCCTGGAATCTCATTTACAATAATGCATTCTGATGTAATGAGAATGAAATCCACTAAAAGATTTCCCCTTCTTCATCTGGGTCACTTTCCTTGAGTCACACATATTTTACTAAAATTTCCTGCTCATTTCAATGTGTATTTCCTTATTTTGAGACTACATATAATCTATATTTGTAACTCAATATCTATTAAAAATTTTGGTATGGAGTTCATGCTGACATAATATTTGTTGAATGGAGGAGCAAATAGTTCAGTGGTTGGGTAAGTATACAGTAGTGTCTGGACCTGAAAAATACAAATATATTGAATTAGTAAAAGCCTAGAAAATAACTTCAAAATAATTGACTAAAAATGGCAACACATCTTATTGTTAACACTTCTTAAGCTTTTTATACATATTAACTCATGTAATTTTTGTAACTCTTATAGGTGATTAGTATCATTTTCCTTTGTTACAGATGAGTAAGGAAGGACTTACAGAAATTATGCAACTAGCTCAAAAGTTACAGAAGTAGTAAAGAGACAGAGGTCGGGTTCAAACCCAGAATCTGAAAAGAGAGGAAACTCCCTTAGGCATCACATTGTATTTCCCCAGGTGAACAAGATAGCAATAATTGTAAAACATCAAAGAGTTCAGGAGTTCTTTTGAATTAAATTCCAACTTCTGGGCATATGCTACATGCTCTACAAAGAAGGAATGTTTGGTTTTTGGTGGATGCAACTCCAAAACAAACAAAACAAAAGAGTAAAACCCTTATTGGACAAAACAATTTCCATTGACAATTCAGTTTTCATATTTTAACATATCCTATCCACATCTGAGCATTTGTAAGTTATTTGGCAAAGTGATTATTGAGGAAATAGATTTCCTGGATATTTTAATTTAACTTCTATTGATATTGAAGTTGAGCACATTTTCACATTTATAAAGTATTTGCATTTTTGTTGTCTGAATCATTGGTTCACACCCTTTGATTCTTTAACTTCTTCAGTATGTTTTATTCTTATTTACAACTTTTTAATTTCTTTTATTTCACAGAGATTTAAGTTTACAGAAACATCATGTAAAATTAAAGAATTCCCATGTACAAACTTATTGTTGACACTGTAATTACTGTGTACCTTTGTTATAATTAAGTAACGAGTATTAAAATTGTAAGTATTAACTATAGTCTGAAGTTTACATTAGGCATATTATTTTTACTTTTTTTACATTTACATTATAATATCAAATCTATTCTGAATATTTTCCTTAGTTATTCACTTGTGGGCTGTTTTCTTTATAGATTTTACATTCAGGTCCTCATGGGCTTAAGTACATCATTTATGTGCTCACTTTTATAACTTTGTTATTTTTTTTTCATCTTAGTTTTTGCTCAGAGAGTTAATCTATATGTGCCTCTAAAATCCTCATGTTAATTTTAATCTTTCCTCCAATTTTAGTTTATAACAACTGATGTTAAGTTATGAATTTAATTTTATTTCATTTCAGCATATTATCAGTTGTACAAGAACCATTTATTTTTATATACTTCCTTAAGACAATTCCTCAATGTTTTGATTAGCAAGGCTTTATTACACATTTTAATAATGAGTAGGAAAATATTCCCCCTTTATTCGTTTTTTTAAAAAATTACTATCCCAAAGAATATTTTGTGGAAAACATGGTTAAATTGCTTATACCTAGATTTTTTGTTAAAGAGTGAACTAGTATTAGAGGGAGTGCACTATACTTAGCTTAATCATCAATCTAACAGTCATGGCAGGATCACAGGTTTTACAGTGGGCATTAGTTCCTATTATTGATATAATGATATACCACAAACTTAATGGTGAAAATAGCACATTATTGTTACCTTTTAATCTTTAGAGGTTAAAATTACAAAAGTATCCTCATCTTGTCAAAAATCATGATTTCTGGGGCGGATGTGACTCAAATGGTTGGGCATCCGTTTGCCATATGGAGGAACCTGAGTTTAACACCCAGTAAAATAAAAAAAGAAAAATATAGAAGATGCACAGGTGAGCTGTCCAGGCCTTGTGAGTGGGTTAGCTGCACAGACCCTGCAAGCAGGTGAGTCGCCCTGGACCTGTGAGCTAGTGAGCCACCCTGGCCCCTTGGGTGGGTGTACTCTCAGACCCCATGAGTGGGTGAGCTGTGCAGGCCCCACCTAACCATGCAGCAAGATGACAACATAACAGGAGAGTGACACAAAGGAGATCCAAGACCAGAAGCACCAAAAACAAAACAAACAAAAAAACACAGGAGCTGAGGTGGTGCAGGCAGTAGGATACCTCTCTTTCACATCAGAGGTTGCCAGGATCAAATCTCAGTGAAGATAGGAGAAGAAGGATGAAAGAAGATGCAGGAAAGAGACACAGAGAATTGCCCAAGGAATAGACACAAAACAGCAATAACAGGGTGGGGCTGGGTGGGGTGGGGGACTAAAATGAGTAAAAAGTAAATAAATAAATCTTTTTAAAAATCATGGTGTTTGCAGGGCTGTGATCTTTTCTGGATGCTCAAGGCAAGGATCTATTTTTTTCCCCTTGTTTTCAAGCATCTTAGTGGCTGCCCACATTCCTTGTCTTATGACTCTCTTCCATCTTCAAAACCAGCAATGACCATTGAGTCTTCTCCTATGATGTCACTCTGACACACATTTGTCTGCTTCTTCTTTACATTTTGTCCCAGCCAAATAATCCAGAATAATCTCCCAATCTAATGCTCAGCTGATTAGGTTAGTGACATCTGCTAACTTAGTTCCTCTATGTCATGTATGATAACATATTCAGAGGCTCCAGGGATTATCACATGGGCATCTTTGGAAGCAGAATATTCTATGTACCATACCATATGCAACATATTTGGCCAAAGAGGTATAATCTACAGTCTGTTAAATGAGTTATTAGAAAAAAAATAAATGTTCTTATTTTAAAAACAGAAAAAAACAAAATCACAAATATAATATTCAGCAAATAGGCCATACAAATAAGAATATACATTGTTTGATTCCATTTTTATAACATTCAGAAACACAACTATAATGTCTGGTGTTAATATTCTGAGTCTTGGTTAGACTAAGGGTGGAATGATTGACAGTAATTGGGCACAGAGATCCCCACTGGCTGGCCATATTCTGTTTTTGGTCTGGGTTCTGGTTACACAGACTAAATTCTTTTTTTTTTTATTTAAATTCATTGAACTTATGATATGGCAATTTTCAACATAGATGTAATACATACAGGCGAATTTTGAAAAGACTCATCCAGCACTTCTCTTGGTACTACATCTGTAAATCTGCTCCCGTTCTTTCTCACTAGGGTGTGGATTAAGTGTCTTGAGATGCAGCAGCTAGTTTGTGACTATGAGGATGAAAAACACAAAATGAGTAAACTAAAAGAAGATGGCATTCATAACAATGTCACTGAGCTACCATAACGCCCTGGTCTCCGTAACCTTAGACCTATGACTTGCGGCTAAATTAATCCAATAACATTTTTATCATCTCTTTGTATTTCTTTTTTAAATTAATGTTTTTATTTTTAAAGAAGCTTTAGATTACAAAAATACTACATAAAAATATAAGGGATTCCCATACGTCCCCCTTCCTGCCCATCCCACACTTTTCCAAATTAACAGCATCCTTCATTAGTGTGGTACATTTGTTACAATTGAACACATATTGAAGTATTTCTAATAACCATGGACTATAGTTTACATTATAGCTTACACTCTGTCTTGCACAATTTTGTAGATTATGAGAAAATATATACTGGTTTGTATTTGTCATTATAATGTCATGCAGGACAATTACAATGTCCCACAAATGTTCTTAAATTATATCTATTCTTACCATTCCCATCTCTCAGAACCTCTGGTGGCCACGGCCTTTATGTCAATGATGAAATTTTTTTCATTGCTAGAATAATAATAAGTCTATAGTGGGCCTTACTTTAGCATTTTTTTTTAGTCACATATCTGTTATTTGCACTTGTTGGTCATCCCTAACTGGATAAACTAGGTACACTGTTTTGATACATTTTAGCTTTTTTGGTAAAATGGCCCACTAATAAGAGTTGCATGACCATAAAAATGGTTTCAGTCGACATTAATTCACAGTAATCATACCAGTGATATTGCATTTTATCTTTTGATAACCACTGCACATGAAAAAATGCCATAAGAAAGTAAAAGACATCCAGAGGAGAGCTACTAAAATAAGCAAACATCCAAACCCCTTCCATATTGGGTTCAGAAACTTAACTGAGTTATGTTTATAGCATACGTGAGTACTACTAGGAGAGGAGAGCTTCTTCACCTGAAAAGCAATATATAAATGTAGACAATCTGGAATCTGAGCTGTGACAATGGCCCATTTCTACCAAGATCATCCTCTGTATAGTGATAATATACATGAATATGATGGATAATGGGGTGGGTCATCTTGCCTGCTAGATATCACCCTAAGACTAATATAATTGTTTACAAGTTGTAACAGTACCACAAAGAAAATTCTCCTCCATTACCTATGTATGTGACAAAAGCACTGCCCACGACCCTCTGATGAGTCACCATCCCAAGTGGGGTCCATGAACCAGGAGCATCAGTCTGACCTGGGTCTTCATGAGAAAGGCAGACTCTAGGGCCCCATCCCACATGTGCTGAGTTGAAATCTGTATTTTACTAGACCAACGGGTGATTTGTTTGCACAGGAAATCTTAGAAGCTAGTGTTCTCACAGATTCAGGAGTAAATAAGGCCAGAACTGATGAGAAGCAAGGGAAGGTAGAAGCAAGAAGAGGTTTTAATAGTGGTCAAAAATTCTTAGACATTAAAATCATTAATAACCATGTAAAGGGTCACAGTAATTGAACAAGTGTCTGTGGTATTAAATTCTCACATGTGTAGAGGAAGTTGATTGTTTAAAGCACCTAAAACGGCTCTTTATGGGGTAATAATAGACGAACATTTGAGAAACACTAGCCTTGAGGAATGGACAGAGAGAAGACTTTGGTGACAGGTAAGTCCCAGAAGACAGAGCAAGGCACAGACAGAAGGAGCCCATTGATAAAATCTTACACCATTTAAGTCTCAAGCTCTAGGTTGGTTTTCTGTGTTCACTACATTCATTTTTCTTTCAACTCCTTTTCTGTGCTTTGCTCATTCACAAATTCAATGCCAAGGAATCTGTCTTAGTTTTCTAGGCTGTTATGACAAAGAGCACATGCTGGGAAGGTATAAACAGCAAGAATTTATTGGCTCATGGGTTTATGGCCAACAGTCCCAAATCAAGGCATGGGAGAGGCCATTATCCTCTCAGCTTCAGTAGTTTTGCTTGTGGCAGTGTTCTTCCACATGACATATTATCACATCACATGACATATCATATATAATATATCACTGGTTTCTTCCTTCTGTGTTCCTCTGACATCTGACTTTTTATATGGTCTCAACTAATATGAATAAAGGATCATGCTGAGTCTCTTGGGACTTATCCAAATAGGATATTAGAAATTCTATTCACAAATAAGCCCATACCTTAACTGATAATATGTTTTCAAAGGGCACTATTTACAAGTGTATTCATGCCCTCAGAGAAAAGTATCACGTTTAAGCACATGTCTTTTGAGGGTATACATAATTTGGTTTACCACAGTCAGACCTCTAAACCCCAAAAAGATATGTTCTTCCTTCATGAAAAATACATTTGCCCTCAAAAGAAACTAAATTAAAACAAAAGAACAGCTTTCACAGCATCACCATGCACCAAAATTTTCACAAAATTAGATGTGGATGTTGTCTGCTCAGTTGGAAAATTCCTTTTCATATGTGGAACTGTAGAATCTAGGAAGTTGATTCTCTGCTTCCAAAATTAAGCAGAAATTTATTTTACTTATAAAATATTTCAATTCCAGAAGAGAGAAATTGGAAGGAATATGGAGGACCCATGTCTCCCCAAATCTGAAACTCACCAGGACAGTTTCCATTACCTTTGTGAATTGGTGCTTTATCTTTTGGGCCTGATAGAATGGAAGCTCCACACTTTTCAAGTGCTCTGAAAGTTACAAACTCTTGGTTCTGTTTCCCATGACAACATTGAGTCATACAAGTACTTTTCTCATCAACTAGGCCCTTCATTTCTGGAGTGTTGTTTTTCATTTTGCATTCAAGTGACAACATTGCCACTCTCTCCCATCACATACAAGCATTCAGAGAAGACAAAGACCATTATGTTGGCAGAAACATTATTGGTGAGAGTCGCCAAATTGAAACTAAACAAATTCTTAGCAAAAATAAGGTGGGATACACAAAATTAACTATATTAACACAGAGGATTCCATGAACCAATGATGATGGTTAGTCTATAGCCATATAGAACATATGGATAAAGTCAAGAAAATAGGCTTAAAAATAATATGCATATGTGTGTGTATATGTGTATAACAAATAATCTAAATTAACCTATAATTTAAAGTTAGGAATATGGTTTACCAAACATGGGGAAGGTGTCTAGAAAAGAACAGATATGTGGGAAATTGTAAGGTTGTGGTTTACAGGGGTATTTATTATGTAAATATACAGCAAACTGAATATTTATAATATACTATTCTGTGTGAATAACATTTTTGTTTAAAACTTATTTTTAATGTGATGTGAGAGTAAGGAGATAACACATTGGATGATTTTGTAAATATATAGATTTCTCACTTACATACCCTTTAATGTTTAGGACAAAATGTGCAAAAAAGGCAGATATTTTGCTTCAAGAAATGGAAAGAGTCACATTTTGTCAAATAAAATACTGTGAATTGTGCAACCCAGTCCCGTACCTAATGTATATAGCTCATTGCATATGAATACCTAGATTCCTTACTTCATTGAGTAGATGATAATCATCACATGCAATTCTTTTAGTGGTCACCAGACTTTCTGAGGGGAGGGTCAGGGAAGAAGAGGTATAACACGGGGCATTTTGGGGACATTGGAATTGTTCTGCATACATTGCAATGATGAATACAGGCTGTTATATATTTTGTCAAAACCTTAAAAAAATTGTTCAGTGCAAAATGTAATTATAATTTGAATTATAGTCCTTTGCTAATAGCAATGTTTCAGTATGTGTTGATTAATTGTAAAAAATAAGCTTCACTAATGAAAGATTTTATTAATAGGGAAAATGTGAGACAGGGAGTTGGAGCAGTATATGGGAATCCCTTGTATTTTCTTTTTTAAATGAGTTATTAGATCAGCTTTAATTTTTTTGGCAAATTTTTTATTTTGAAATTATTTCCAAGTTTTAGACTATTGAAAAGCACTCATATACTTTTAACTCAAATTTCACAATTGTTATTATTTTACCAAGTTTCCTTTATAATTTTCTCTTTTTTGAGGGTTCACTAAACTCTGGAATGGACACCAGATCCTCCACCCCACCCCAGAGGTAAACAGTGCTCTGTGAATCCACTATATTTTCTATGTAAATTTTTCTGTCATCTAAAATCTCTTTAAAGATAAACGTTAAAAATTTCTATTCTATGGTAGTACAAAGTATAATTTAAAGTTTTCTTTACCATATTTAAGACCATATCTGAATTTAGGGCAGATTCCTGTTCCATGAAAGGATCAGAGACTCTGGCTCTGAGGCTTTGAGCCCTGTAATCATAGGAACTTCCTATGCCTCAAATGAAATGATGATTTTTATGACTTCCCTCTCAAAGAATCTTAGAGCCCTCATCATTCCTCTTTCCTCAGACTGTAGATAAAGGTGGTCAGCATGCTTGTGACCACGGTGTACATCACAGAATCTGTCACACTTGAGTTTGCATTTGGAGATGCAGTGGAACTAAGATACACTCCTTGGAGTGTACCATAAAGTAAGGTGATCACTGAGAGGTGAGACACACAGGTAGAAAATGCTTTATACTTCCTCTAAACAGATAAGATTGTATGTACAATGGAAAAAGTCTTGGAGTAGGAGTAAATGATACCAGTAAAGGTACTAAAATCAGACCCCAGCTGCAAAATACATCACTATTTCTTTGAGGAAAGTGTCAGAACAGGAAAGCTGGATCATCTGATCAAGGTCACAGAAAAAGTGGGGGATTTCCAGGTGGTTATGAAAGGACAGTTTTATAACAAGTAATTCAGGGAACTCATGGTCCAGGACTCCATGTAGAAACAGCAGTCTACAGAGCTGATGGTTCATGATGGCCTTGTAGTTCAAGAAGTGAAAGATGGCCACAAAGCAGTCATATGCCCTCACAACCAGGAGGAATTCATCCAATCATGCAAAGAGTACACAAATGTACATCTGGGTGATTCAGCTTGCATATATTATGACTCTGATCTTTGTGGATATATATCCGCCAGCATCATTGGCATTTTGTTGGTCGTTAAGCAGATGTTACATGGGCATGTGGAGGTGGGAGTCAATAATGGTGGCCAGAATGCTGAACAGGTTGAGAAGAATGGTGGGCAGGTACATGGACAGAAAGATGCCAAAGAGGAAGGACTTCAATTCTTTTTTCCTCTGAAAATCCCCAAAGGAGAAATTCTGAAATTCTTGAATGATTTCCTGGTTCCCTGTGCTTGATATAACTAACTGGAAAGAGAAAAATAGCTAATTTTCAAACAACAACAACAAAAACATTACTAACCTATTTATAATCATCTGATGGAGTCAGGAAATTAATTTCTGGATTTGTTTATCAAATTTAAACAAAAAGGGTCTTTCTATGGTTTGCCATTACTTTCAAAATACCCCCCAATTTGTCAAGCATTGTAAGATTTTTATGCATAGTCATTCATTCTTTTGTGGAATAAATATTCAGTTCAGCTGTGCTGCATGCATTAACTAGGCAATCAGAATAATGTGCTGAAAACAAAAGTTACCTGCAATCTGATGATGGAAAAAGAAAATAAGTAAATAAAACCATACACATATAACATGTGACATGGTGACAACAGTTAAATGAAATCAGATAAACTGAGTACTTCAGAAGGGGTGCTCAATGTTCATCCAACAGAAGGGGAATCATTTGAAGAGACCTCAATGCAGAAGACAGGAGTCACAAGGATAACAGATATTTATGACCAGCAGAGGGAGTGTCCAGAGCAAAGGGACTAAGGAAAGGGCTTCATTGAATGCTCAAGGTCAACAAGGAAAAGTTGTAGGGGAAGAGTAAAAAAGGAGGGGATGAGAGATGGTGTCAAAGAAGTTTAGGAAAAATGGGGCCCCCAATGATGAAACTTCAAAACATAGGGACTACCTTACTACACATTTTATTCCTTGCATTTTATTAAGTTGTTTGAAAAACTTTATTAGTCAGGATTCTCGAGAGTAATGAAACTAGCAGGAGATAGATAGAAAGAAAGATAGCTAGCTAGCTAGCTAGCTAGCTAGACAGACAGACAGTATAAACATGAGTGTACATATATATGCAAATATTAAGATATTTATAACAGGATTATTCTCACAAGATCATGGGGATTGATGAGTTCAAATTCTGTTGGGTAGATAAGTAAAAAAATCAATGAAGGTAAGGCTGAATTCCCCCTACAGAAGCTGCACAGTGGAAATTCCAATGAATGTAATGATGAATTCCCCAGGAGTAGATGGATGTGTGAAATAAAGATAGAAATCTTTTTTTGTGACTAATGAAATCCTCAGCATTCCCTTTAAGGCTCCACTGACTGGTGAGTAGGCTCCTGTCATTGCTAAAGGCGATCTCCATTGTTCATTTTAGTTGCAATCAGCCATAGATGTTATCAACTCACTAATGATTTAAATCCATCTAAGAAACACCCTCACAGTAACAAGTTAGCCAATGCTTGTTTGACTAAACAACTGGACACCATAAACAGAGAAGTTGATGCATGACACTAACTATCACAATCCACAATTAATAAACGTATTACCCATACACATCTCCTTAAATGTTACTTAATTTCAAATAAAGTCAATATCATAGACATACTTTCACTTAATATAATTCAACTCTCCTGCATTCTACCAGAAATTCACTAACACTGTCTCAGAAGAGGATGCAGGAACTTAGGTATTATTAATTATTATCTTTAAGTCTTGAAGCTTAACTATTATAACATTAAATTAATACAATTTATTTAACATTATATAGGATTGAGGGAGAGAGAAAATGAAGATATTTGCTCTATGGGTATATACAAACATACCCATAACCAAACAAGGAAGAAATAACTCTTCATTTCTGCTACTGGTTATATGGTCCTGGCTTATATTTAAAACTAACTACTTCTACTTATTCCATATTCACTGTACACTTAGCAACCACCTCAGTGGTCATTGCTACTTGCCCAGTTTAGTGATCTAATTTTTCAATCCTGACATAGCTGGGCTTTAGTAGTCTGCCTGTGATGGGATGGTGCAGTATTCTATTGCCTTTAACCACATGGCATGGTGGTATTAAGAGATGCCTTATAATCAAGTTCAATTACTGTAGCCAGTACAGTAACTCCCTTCTTTACCTGGTGATAAAGAGGCATGAAGAGCCCAAAGTAGTCCATTGGCAAGGTTTCCTTCAATTTCGATGGAAATATTGTTGGTTCTCTGGGGGAAGCACTCTTCCTTTTGGAAAGAAGACCTCCAGACCAGCAGAGCATAAGATCCAAGATACAGGAAGCACAACTTTTCTAGTGAATCAATATGGGTAATATAGTGAGTGATGCCCCTTCCATTTTCCATACCTTATTTCCCAAACCTGTGAATCCTGCTTAGGAGAGAAACAGCACCATAAAGTGGACAGTTATTTAGAGCCTCCTGGAGAACATTGGCCAGCACTGCATAGTTTTGCCACTCAGCTACTAGAATAATTGAGTCTTCGTAGGCCATTCTACCATTCTATCAATCTAGTTGTTTCAGGATGATGGGGAACATTGCAAGACCAGGGTATTCTATGATCATGTGTCCACTCCCACACTCCATTTGCTATTAATTGGGTTTCTTCATCAGAATAAATCCTGGGTGGAATAACATGATGGTGGATAAGGCCTTCTGGAAGCCCAAAGATGAGAGTTTCATAGAAGCATTTCATACAAGGAAGAGAAATCCATATCCAGAGTACATATCTATTCATGTCAGAAAAAAACTTACTGCTTCTTCCATTATGAAAGTGATCCAATGTATACAGCCTCCCACCAGATATCAGGCTGATCACCTCCAAATATGATGCCATATCAGGGACTGAGTTTTGGTCTCTGCCACTGGCAAATTAGGCATGAAGTTATGGCTTTAGCCAGGTCACCTTGGTGATTGGAAGTCCATTTTGTTGAGTCCATGCATAATATCCATCCCTGCCACAGTGTTCACTTTGTTCATGAGCTTATTGGGCAATGACAGAACAAGTCATCTTGCCCACTGATTACTAAATTTCTCCTCTGCTAAAGTGGCCCTCTGTTTAACATTCACATGGAACACAAAGACTGCCTTGCTTTTTGCCCATTCAGAATGGTCTAACCACATACTTCTTCCTGAAATCTCTTCATCACTAATTTTCCAGTTATGTTCCTTCCAGATCCCTGATCATCTAGCCAAATAATAGCCACAGTTCAGGATCAAGTATGTAAATGATACATGGCTGGCCATTTCTCCTTCCAAGCAGTATGAATAATAATGTTTGCTGTACGATTTTCTGCACACTGGGAGGATGTCCCTTCACCACTGCCCTTCAGGGATGGCCTAGTAAAGAGCTGTAGTGCTGGAGCTGTTCACTTACAAGTGGTAGCTGTATATCATACAGAACTGTCTCAAAACAATACCTAAATTTTCCTTTCTCAATCAATTAGTCATAAGGAATGCCCCATGAAGCCATAGCTGTTGCTTGGGAAAGAGAAAGCAACAAGTGGGGGCCATGGGCATTTGGGTAACTACCTCCTGCAACTTACATGTGCCATCAGGACCAGCATGAGCCAGATCTCATATACATCAGTTCCATTTTGTGTTGGAGGGCTGTTGTGCACACCTAATTATATAGGATTGAAAAAATACCCAGAACAATAGGGTATGCTGGTATCTTGGTGGCTCAGGGTTAAACAAGTGTTCAGCCTCTACAGAGAATCAGTAGCAGGGCAAAAGGTGTTTCTCAAAAGGAAAGTATTTATCTACAAAGGATAACAGGGATTTCGTCCAAATTCTTGGGGTATGTATTGTGATTCTGCGATGGGATTATGACAAAGACTCCAGACAGACTCTCTATTTGCCACAGAAATTGGCAGCTCCATTGAATCATATGACCCAAGTGGCAAAGCAGCTTGCATGGCAGCTTGGACAAAGTGCAGACCTCTTTATTCCAAGTCATCACTCAAAACTAAAAGTTTTTCAGGTCTTTCAGGCTGGAACAACTAACCAAAATGAGGAATATGTTTCCTCCAAAACCCAAAGAGTTTAAATAGGTCTTTTGCCTCTTTTTTGATTGTCAATGGAGATAGATGCAGCACCTTATCTTTCATCAGAGAAGGGATAGCTCAATATGCCCCACATCACTGGACACAGAGAAATTTCTCTGAGGTGGAAGTTCCAAGAATTTTTGTTGATTTTTTCTGACATTCTTTGACATGCAAATGCCTTACCAGTTAGTCCAAAGTATTGCTATTTCTAGCTCACCAGGTCCAACCAGCATAATAGAATTGAACAGTGTGATGCTTTGTGGAGGTGACAAAGTCCCTTGGATTAGATTATGACATAGGACTCGAGAGTTAATATGCCCCTGAGGAAGGACAGTGAAGATGTATTTCTTTCTGGCCATGTCAAGTTAAAGTAAACTCTTCTGGGTGATTTTTACTAGTAAGTATCAGAAAAACAGTATTTGCCAGATCAATAGCTTCATACCAGATTTGTTAGTTTCCTAACTGCTAAAACAAATACCATACAGTGGGTTGTCTTAAACAATTGGGAATTAATTGGTTCATGCTTTTGAGTCTAGGAAAAGTGTAAAATCATGGTGTCAGCCAGGAAACACTTTGTCCTGGAAGACTGTGGAGTTCTGGCTGTGGGTCTTAGTTGTCATTGGGTATTAAGCTTTTCCGTTGAATGTCATTACACATAATGATATCATCTCATTTCTTTTATGGGTTCCATTGTTCTCCAACTTTTTCCTTTTGTTTTCTCTCTGTATCTTTATCTATAAGGACTCTAGTAATAGGGTTGAGATTCATCCTGATTCAGTTAGTTGCTTATCACCTGAAAATAATATCTTCCAATGGTCCTATTTACTATTCGTTCACACACACAGGAATAGATTGAAATTAAAAACATGTTTCTCTGGGGTAAGTAACTCAACCTGCCACAATAGGTACCAGATATGTGTTAATTTGCTCAGGAAGTGATATCATATATGGAAGAGCAGCTGCAATTGGAGTCAGCACCTGGTTAAGTTTATGATTATCCACTGCCAAACTCCAAATTCCATCTGTTTTATTCACAGGTCACATAGGAGACTTGAAGGGGTAGTGGTGGGAATCAGCACCCCTGCATCCTTCAAGGCCTTCATGGTGACATTAATCTCTGAAATTCCTCCACTAATCCGATATTGCTTCTGTTTCAATATTTTGCTGGTTAAATGCAGTTCTAGTGACTTCCACATGGCCTTTCCTACCATAATAACCCTAATTTCACAGGTCAGGGAACCAGTGTGAGTATTTTGCTTATTTCTAAGTAATTCTGTTTCAATTATACATTCTGGAGCTGAAGAAATAACCAAAGAATGGGATTAGTAACTTAATGCAATCACTGTAGAGTCAGATGTAAGCTAAAACTCTGTTTATCACCTGGCTTCCATTATCCCCTACATTTACTAGGAGACCACAATGTCATTTTGAGTCTTCTGGAATTCACAGCAGTTCAGAGCCAGAGTCTAATAATCCCCAAACACCTGAACATTTCTGGTTTTATTTTTGTTTATTTTTAAAGAAGCTTTAGATTACATAAATGTTACATCAAAAATATAGAGGATTTATATATACTCCCATTCCCTCCCTGTCCCATAATTTTCTGGATTAAAAATATCTTTCATTAGTTTAGTACATTTGGGAAAATTAAAGAAAACATTGAATCATTGCTTCTAAGCATGGTCTATAGTTACATTTTGTTTTACACTTCACACCACACAATTTTATGTTTAGACAACATGTATAATGGCCTATATCCATCATTGCAATATCATGAAGAATGATTCCAATGTCACAAAAATACTCCATGTTACACAAATTCTTCCCTCTCCCACCCTTCATATCTTCTGGTGGCCACAGGTTTATATCAATGTCACAAGTTCTTCCATTACTAGAATAATTATAATTCCATTTAATCCATAGTTGCATTCCCCCCTTAAGTATGTTCATTCCTCTATCTTGAGGATTTTGAGAAGGTGATGCTTACTCTGCTTTTAACATCAAGTAAAAAACTTCTAGTGCAACTTTTTGGAATCATACTAACCTTGTTTTGAATCTTGGGTCCTGCACGGATGAGTTGTTTTTACTTTTATAGGAACAGATCCATTCTAATTTGTTAAACCTTCTCTTGTAGAGTGGGGTGTATTTCACTTGAAGAATGGACATAGAAATATTCATCCAGGTAACATTGCTGAGAGACTTCATTTATGTGAAAAGCTTGAGATTGTTCCTTCCTCTTATTAAAGTTCCTCTGGTGAGGAAATGGGGCTGAAGTTTCTCTACCACTCAAATGTCTCTATTATATCCACAACTCCAAGTACCCAATTCTACCATCCTATTTTGGTTCCTTCTCATACCTCTCAAGAACCACAAGCTGGAACCACTCTCTCCTTATATTCAGATTAAACCAGGGAGCTCTTCATGTTATTAACCTGGTCTTCAAATTCCACAGTTCAAAACCCAAGTTACTTCCCCTGGAGAATGGAGCCATCATTCTTTATTTTCAAATACAAGCTCGACTCCCCAAGGCTGATCTGCCACCACCTCTTCTCACTGCCTCCTTCCATCATCCACATTCATTTCTAAGATATTGTGCTTTACATGCACCTTCTCCAGCACATTAGAGGTACAAGACCCTCTGACTATATACACCTTCATCCTTGTAGTAGGTGTCTTTCCATGGCTCAATGGGTAATTTTTTTCACTCCCTTTCCTCTGGAAAGCACTGACCCTTTTCAAGACAGACTGGCATCATCTCCTTTTTGAACATCATTGTTAACATCTCCACAGGAAGATGACTGCTTTTCCCCTGCAATTAATTTAGATGGTAAGGATGACTATTATCTGTGGCTTTTACTGAATTAAATGTCTTTCTCCTTGATAGACTGTGAGCACCTTGAAAAATGTGGCAATGTTGTGCATACATTATAACCCCCCAACTTTATTTGCTGCCAAATTATAATAATAACTCAATATATATACTGTTTCATTGGTGACAGAATGTGGTTTCACAGACTTTGCCAAGATGAAAGAAGGAGAAGAAGCAAGGAAGTACTAAAATAGGTGAAGATGGCATGCTGGAGATATGTTTTCCACATTCTAAGTTTAGATATCATACGTGATTCAAGTTTATATTTTGTAATATTAAATATAAGAGAATAAGTGGAAATTTTAGAAAATACCCAAGTGCCATGCACATGATAAAGGTATATAGGAAACAGTTTCATGAATCTCTTTTTTTACACGTGTGTGCATGTGAGTGCACCTGTTGTCATTGTTAACCACAGTATATAGTGTGATTTGTCTCCATGACAAGGTCGATATTTGAAAGCCACTGGACTGAAGGAAGAATAGAAGAAACATAAATTGAGTCCCTGCCATTGGGGAAAAGGACCTATGAATAGAGAACCAAACTGAAGAGCAAGTTTGGAGAGAGAACAGGCAGCCTGCATAGGCATTGAGGCTCAAGGGCCACAGACAGAGCAGGTGATCTTGCTGCACCAGCATTGTCATGGTATCCACATCATGCCCTGACCTACCTGCTATTCCTGTGCCTGTCCCATATTTATTTGATCACATTGTTTTTTTGATCTGGTAATTGATGCAGTATGTCCCTCAATTACTTTGTGACATTCTTTCCTTTGTTATTCTAGGGCATTAGATTTCTACCTCTGTTTTGACAACTCCAATGGGTACACTTCATTTCTGGTTCTGCTCCTCATCCAAGATGCAATAGACTTCCCAGATCATCCTCTCTAATATCCTCTCCAACCATAAAAATCTGTGTTCTTAGTCTGACTTATCTTTGTCCATATGATATATCCTTGAGGACTTTAAGTCATAGGCACAATTATAATAGTACTCTCAGTTCTCCCATAAAATATATGAAATCAATGATCAGGGACTGGATGTGATTTGTTCTCCTTTGTGTTTTCAGGAAGGTGTGTGAATATTATTAATTTTCTTAAAACCGGAAATTTGAAGAAAATATGAATTCATAAAATAGGAATGGCAGGGAAAATGAAATCAGATAAAATGTAGTTGTTGGCAAATAATGATAATATACAAAGTTGACAGGAATATTTAAATCTAAATTTGGAGAGATGGTGGAATAATAATAATTTAATTATATCTATGTGGATTAATGATTTAATAAAAAAGACTTGAAAATAAAATAATATATGAATACACTAGTAAAAAGTACATGGAGGAAGCAGTAATATATATTTATAATTTCATCCCATATAAAGAGATATGGATTCAACTATGGTTGTGAATAAGATGAAGATGACAGTGGTATAATCACTAAGAAAAAATCCTTTCAAATAATGGTAGAGGGTGATGCAACTTTTAGGAGCAAATCTAACCACAATAGAAAAAATATCCTATATGAAATTTAATGCGTGATGTACTGATTTGGCAGCATCTTATATACTTGCTATGGACTGGAACTTTTCCATCAATATACAAACCTGCTCAAACGTATCTCATCTTGAAAATAAAAAAGAAATGCCCTCACTTCACTGCATATATATTCACTCCTAATAGCCAAATTTTCCTTTCTTGCCTTCACTGCAAAGCCACTTGGACAAATCTGCTTTTCCTGGATCAACTTTATCCCACAAATTCCTTACTCTAACTGGGCTTCCAATTCTATTATTTAATGGTTAAAAATGAAACCTGCATTGTTGAATTCAATGGAATCTTCCTTTTAAAAGTATAATAAATACAAAATGTTAATTAAACAAACAGGGAAACAAGCAAGGATTTCTCTCTTTCTTGTACTAGACTGAATTATCACTCAGAAGTCCTTAGATAAAAGCTCAGATTCCATTCTCAGACCCTTTCATGCAGTATCTACTTGCCTCTCCTCCTCACCTGGAGGGCTTCTCAGAAAGTAAGTTCTACTGGTGGAAATCCAAATTCCTGTCTGAGTGTTTGATAATGGAGAATGAAACTCTGTCCCCAGGCAAGACAGCAGGAAGGAGTCAGATATTGTTCCCCCACCAGAGCTGGGAACTGAAAGAAAACACCATGCCCCATCAAGCTCGAGGTTACACAAGCTGAGGCACAACCACAGAGGAGGTATTTACAGCTTCCTCATAGCTGCTCCTTAGGCACATTTGCATCTTCTTACTCCAACTGCTGGTCTGCTCTATCCCTTGGGACTCTAGTCTGGACAGAAAGAAAATTAATTCCTGCTGATTGTTTCCAAGAGACCAGGTTCTCTGACAGATAAATCCAGTATTTGCTGTTTATCCTCCATGGACTCTTCTTAATTCTATCAATCTAAACTCCTAAAAACCTACCTCTTCCTGCAAATAAAATTTCTCCAACTGAGGAACCTGACTTGACTAAGTCCCTTGGATCTCAAAGCATGGATTTTGGGTGAGGATACAGCCTTTGCTGGTTCCTCTAGAAGTTTGCTATTCTCCTGTTTAACCAAGTGGAGAACACTTTATTTTATATAAAACAATGGACACTACAATAATTTGCTTGATGATTTGTGCCAAAACAATTAGGAATGTCATATTGTAACACAAATTAAGACCTGTTATTTCATCTCTATTTTATAAAATGTTTATTAATTATGATAAATATATCTAGATCTTTATGCACCATGATCTGTTCACACCTATTTATACAAAATGTTTCATTTAATTTTATTCCTATGTCCTTGTATTGTGCACATTTCATTTAATTAAAAGGTCAATGATTATTTCTACTCATTAAAACACTAAAAAATTCATAGCTTTATATATATATATATGTTTTAATTAGAGAAATTGGGATTTACAAAATATGCATGCATAATATGCAGGATTCCCACACATCACTCCACTACCAACAACTTGCATTGTTTTGGCATAATTTTTACAAAAGATGAAAGAACCTCATCAAAATGTTATTGCTAACTATAGTCCATTCCTTATATTTGGAGTTTTTTCCCCTTAAATCTCCATATTATTAACACCATGTGTTAATATTGTAAACTTATTATATATCATAAGTGAACACTCTCGCAATTTTGTGTTGACTACAGTTCATCTTCCACTACAGGATTCTCTGTGTTATATTGTCCCATAACTTGTACAATCCATCCAACATGTACAATCAGTGGCTCTCAGTTGCATCAAAGAGTTGTACTGTCATCACCCCTCAGTCAATTTTAGAACATTTTCATTAGTCCAAAAGGAAAAATCCCATAATCCCTTATACACCATATTATTGTTCCTTAGAATTGATAAAGTACCTTTTTTGTCATTGATTCAAAATATTAAAAGATTACAGTTAACTTTAGTCCATAAGTTATATTAGTTGTATTTCTCCATGTATCATCATATTCTCAACACCTTGTAATAGTGACATACACCCATTCTAGTTCATGGAAGAACAAACTTTTCTTTCTTCTGTTAACAACAATCCTCATCCATCACTAAGTTCACTATGAAATACAGTCCCTATATTATTCTTTGACTTTCTTTCAATGGACATGTATGTTCCTATGCTACCCCTGGCAGCATACCTCTATGCACAATCACATTTATAAATCAGCAAGGTTAGTCATACTCACTATAATATGTTACCATTGATTCTTTTCATTTCCACACATTATAATCCACCTTACTGAAATTCTATATAAATTAATCAATTAATTGATTAATTTAGGTTTCAAACTTCATTCTATGTCATATTAAACTATATTCTAGATTTTAACTCCATGAGTTTACACATATTTAGCTCCTAATAGTGGGAACATACAACATATGTCCTTTTTGTTTGCTTATTTTATTCAATGTAATGTCCTCAAGGTTCATGCATGCTGTCATATGCTTCCCTAGTACATTTCTTCTTAAAGTTGGACAGTATTTCATTGCATGTACATACCACATTTTCTTTATCCATTATCAGATGATGGACATGTGGGTTCTTTCTATCATTTAGCAATTGTCAATAATGTTGCTATCAACTGCAGTGTGCAAATATCTATTTGCATCATTGTTTTATGGTGATCTCACTGGACCTCTACCTCAGCCTTGTGAACACCTCCAGGTTGACCTGTTATAGGATGAGATGACAAGTGTAAAAGTCATCATTGTCTTAGAAGTACCCTAGACAAGATTATAGTCACCTAAACCCATATATTTGTGAGAGCCCATTCCAAACCAGCAGAGCCTGAATAGCTGACACACAACTTGCTACATTGCAATGAGTAACATTGCAGAGATACAAATATCTCCAGACCACAGACTTAGCTGCAGTAAGAAACCATTGTCATAAATCATTTACTTTTGCGAAAGTGGGTAATGCTGCATTACTAACTAATGCAATACTAAATGTGAAAAGACCTGATGACATTGAGAATAATAGACTACTTGTTATTATTTGGCATTCCTTCAGATAGTTGAAAAAAGCACTCAGGATCATTCTGTTTTTCATTTATTTCACATAAGTGTATTAAAAATTGATAACCACTGAGAGTTCTTCACAAGAAACCAGAAGATATTGAAGCCAAATGCTCATCATTTTAGGAATATCTCATGGCCCTGAATCAAAACACTCAAGAATGTATTTTTAGCATGATTTCGAGTTCTTCTCCAAGTCAATTTTTGTTCATGAGGATTGGAGGGAGCTGTGCACATATATGTGATTAAATATTGAAGGATAGAAAAATACATGTAAGTCCCATGTATTTTTTTCTGAAAAATACATGAGCTGTTTACCATTTATGATGATGATTATAAGAGGACCTATAGTTTATTTAGAGGACTGGTAAGAGTAACATTTATTATCCACTGGCATAATATAGGCCATGAAATCCAGTCCTGCATATCATAATGACATATATACATACACCATGATTTCTCAATTCAGTGTAAAGATGTAAATCATTAGGACAATTCTTTTTATGGTAATACAGTATATGATTTCAAGTTTTACTTTATTTTAATTAAGGATATATCTGATCAAAAGGTAAGTTCTCTTACATTGAATTATTGAAACAATTGAAGCTTTGATCCCTAGTCATCTGAGTACTGTACTTGCATGCAGTACTTCTTTTCTAGGAACAATGAGACTTTCATGGCTTCCCTCCCTAAGAATCTTTTCAAAGCCCCTTTTATATCTTTATTCCTGAGACTGTAGATGAAGGGGTTCAACATGGGTGTGACCAAGTGTACAGCACTGAGGCTGCTGCACTTGAATGTGTATTGTGTGAACCAGCAGGACTAAGGTACACCACTAGGCTTGTACAATAAAATAAGGAAACCACTGAGAGGTGAGATGCACAGGTGGAGAATGCTTTATATCTCCCCCGAGCTGATGAGATTGCAAGTATGGAGGAAACAATCTTAGAGTAGGAGAAAAGGATCCCAGTAAGGGGACCGCCAGCTAGCACCCCAGCTGTGCAATAGAGCACTAGATCATTGATGAAAGTGTCAGAACAAGAAAGTTGGACCATTTGATTAAGTTCACAGAAAAAGTGGGGGATTTCTGAGTGTGTACAAAACGACAGCTGTAACACTATTATGGTTTGTAACAAGGAATTTAGGGCACTGATGATCCAGGTCCCTAAAACCAACAGGAGACAGATCCTGGGGTCCATGATGACCATATAGTGCAGGGGGTGACAGATGGCCACGAAGCGGTCATAGGCCATCACAGCCAGGAGGAAGTTGTCCAGTGCTACAAAGCGCACAAAAAAGTGCATCTGGGTGAGGCAGCCTGCATAGGTTATGACTCTGCTTTCTGTCTGTATATTCACCAGCATATTTGGGACAATTGTTGAGGTGGAACAGATGTCACAAAGTGACAGGTTAGAAAGGAAGAAGTACATGGGTGTATGGAGGTTGGAATCATTGATGGTAGCCAAGATGATAAGCAGGTTCCCAGTGCAGGTGACCAGGTACATGAATAGGAACAGACCAAACATGAAGGGCAGCACTTCTGGATCCTTTGAAAATCCCAGGAGAAGAAATTCCAAAATTTGTGTATTATTTCCTAATTCCATGTGTTTGATGTAACTACAAAGAATTAGAAAAAAAACATGACTACTTTTCAAACAATCAGTCATTAGTAAGCTATTTTAAATTTTGCACTCAAAAAAGCATTTTCCATATTTTGTTTATGGAACTGTGCCTCTTTAGGTGAAATTTATGGCCATCCTTGATTTGTAATTCAGGCACCACTTTCAGAATATTCCTCTAAAAGTCATGTGTCCTAAGATTTTTAAGATAAATCTATGCATTAGTTTGAGAATTTTTACTGGGTGTTAAATTAGTGCCAGATTCTTCCTATGCAATGTGCATAAAGAGGAAACAAAAATTCCTGTAATTTATTCATGGATAAAGAATATAAACAAATAATCATACATCAGATAGTGATAATTGCTAAAAGGAAAAAAATAAGTAAGGGGAGTGAGTCAGTAGTGCATGCTATGATTTATTGGGTATTCAAGTGAAATGAGCAGATAAGAAGACATTTGAAGTAGATCTCAAGGAAGAGAAGATTGCAGGAAAAAGGAACCCAGGGGAGGTGTATGGCCAGAAGAAGGAGTGACAAGGTCAATGCCCAAAAGACAGGGCTTGTTTCAGGATTCAAGGACAAAAAGGAAGACCATATGTCAGTGCCATGAGGAAGAGGAAGACTGGTCAGAAATGATGTCAGAGATGAGGAAGGATGAGTTGTACTCACTGACGCTGCAATTTCAAGATCAGGGAGTCATTCATGCACAAGTTGCACCTCTTGCACTTTATTCAATTGGATGCAAAGTTAACCCACAAACAGCCACTCTTATTTCCATCTATAGTTTTGCCTCTAGACCTTGTATTAGACAACATTCCCACTGGAATTTATGAGATCATTTATTTATCTCTTCTGTAGGCAAACACACACTGGGACAAGGAAAAATAGCATACAATGGTCTCCTAGGTGAGTTTTTACTATGTTCTTCTCAACCCCAGCTTCGTGATTTTGTCATGAGTGATTATATTGCACCTGACAGCATCAATTGTCTTTTCCCAAAACAGTTATAAATGATACCCAGGAATTCCAACTGTCATACCTCCCTTGGACATGTAAACAAGGGGCTTCATTTTGTTGTGACCATTTTCTGGCGAGTGTTTTGTTTTCTAAAAAAAAAAAACCACATAAAATCTGATCAGTAATCAGAAGGATACAGAAAGCAATTAAATAGACATGAGGTTAAAAAAAATTTTAAGCTGAGTTCTAACTTCGGAGTCTGTAATGAAGAAAACCTTACTTGTTATTGGCACATTCCAATCCAAGTTCTGTTCTCTGGATGCACAGAAAAACTAACAAAACATTAAATTTCAAAAGCAATGATATCTTTTTACCATATCACGACCATACAGATTGCATAACCCAAGAGTAAAATGAGCAAAGGTAATACAGCAACATTTCACAAAAGAAAATACAAGTACCACAGATGATGGGAATTTTTTTACACTAGAAAAGTTTTTAAATGATATTAAATCTAAAAATATTGTACTCAGATAAAACTGGATTTGAATCTCTAATAACCACATATTATATGATGAAATGTGATAGGAAGCAAAACATTCTAAGTATTAATACCTTTTTCCAACATAGTAGGAATTATGGCTTCCACCATCCTAGGATTAAACAATAATGTAAAAACTTAGCATAGCTCTTTGCTGTATGTAAATGAATGGCTTTCACTGGTGATAAGATGAGGCTATTTATTCTTATACTTCAAATTTCTTCTTCTTTCTTTACTTTCCTGTCTCCAATTATATGTTCCTATTTCATTTCCTTATCATATCTCCCAGCAATTGCAAACTGAACAACCCTCTTCCTCAGGGGTTCTTAACCAGGGATTCATTAGTTTGAATTAAAATTCAGAAAAGCGTTATTCTTGTGGGGAAATGTCAGTGTGGGTGTGATATATTTATGAAATAATATACATTATAGTGTGGACCTATTAAGGGTTCCATGGTTTTCACCTGACTGGCAAAAGGATCCATGGAACAAAAAAGTAAAGAACCCCTGCTCTAGCTGACATTCACATTGACCCAGAGGGATCTTTCTACATGAACAAGGTGATCTTCAAATTCCACAACTTAAAAATGTATTCTCAACTGGACAATGAAGTCAAACACCACTGTTACAATAAAACCATGGCCCTCCCTGGCCAATTTTCTACTGTCCTCTCACCCTATGGGCTGTTGTCAGGACACTGATCTCCAAGATCATGAACCTGACTGGCACCTTCACCAGATCTCCATAGTTTGCATACTCTGAGGATTTATATTGATTCTTCCCTGTATATAGGTATCTTTGACATGTCCATTTAGAATTTTTCACTCCATTTCCTTCTAAAACTTCAACAGTATTCAGGTTACCTGCAATTATCTCTTATCTGAAACTTATCCTTAACAACCTCTTATTAAAATGACATCTTGCACCCACCTAATTTTTGTGGTGGAGACTGCCACATTGTCTTGCTTTTATTGAATTCTAGGTCTTTTCCCCCTGCTAGATTGTGTGTTTTGAGGGATGTACAAATGTTCTACATACATTTTATTCTGGTGACCCACATCAGTTGATGTCTAGTTTATAAAAGAAACTGAATAAATATACGCTTTTTGAATGAATGACAAGATATTTTCACAGTTATTGGAAATGATGAAAGTGAAGAATCAGAGAAATATTAAATAGGTGTGAATACATGGTACTTCTATGCTTTCCTCAATTGCTAATTGGAAACTATATGTAGGATTAGACTACATTTTTAGAATTATAGATGAGAGTAAAGAAGATACAATAATAAGTGCCTCAAACATAGTATGGAAAAATTCAAGTCAGTTCATGAATCTCTCTGATCAGCTCTTTCTGTATGTGTTCTGGGGAACACAATGTTAACTGTATTTTGACACTGAGAAATGGTCAAATGTTTGGAAGCCGTTTCATGAAAAGTAAAGAAAGATTAAAAATAAGGCCATTCCATGCTAATGGAAAACGTTCCTATGAATGGAGACAACAGAAGAGTGAGGTTGGAGAAAGAACATGCAGCCAGCTTGAGAGCAGAGACTCTTCCAGACTCAAATGCTACACAGAGCAGGTGTTCTTCCTGCACCTGCCTTGTGGTCTGTACATCATTCCCTGATCTACCTGCTCTTTCTGTGCCTGTCTCCTGTTTATTAGAATGCACAGATTTTGTCTGGTCCGGTAATAGTTGAAGCAAGCCTCTGTCTCATTTTTCTCATATGGTATTTTTCTCTTTCTTGTTCTAGTCTTTGAGCTTGCACACTTTCAGGAAAAATAAAATAGACACACTAAAGTTCTGATTCTGTCCCTTGCCCAAGCCTTTCATGGTCCTTTTCCTGTAAAATCCTGCATATGCCACAAAAATCTATGCCCTTAAAGTGACTGAATTCCTTCACAAGATGTGTCTCTCAGGTCAATACATTATGAATGCACCTATTAACTTGTACTCTGATTTCCCCAGGATAATGTAAGATCCAAATGAGCAGATTCTTGACCTCCATTTTTCTGCTTTGCTTTTCCAATAAGATATATGAATATGTGTACATTAATATAAATAAACTTAAAAATATATAAATTTATTAAACAAAATTATCTGAAAAATGCAACTAGGTTAAATATACTTCTTTCAAAACAACCATGCTAAAAATAAATAAGTGGAATATCTGAAAGTAACTTTTAAAACAACATAGAAAATGCATATATTTTAAAATATGAAAATACATTAATAATTAAATAGACAAATATTTGAATTTTAAAATATGTATAAACAAATAAGTTATTTTTTAAAGCAGGGATGAAGCAGTATCAAAAGTTACAATCTCATCCCATATAAACATTTATGGATTCAAATATACTAATGGTTAGAATAAAGATAATAGATGGTTGAATGATAATGAAGGCCTTCCATAAGATGGTAGAGTTAATGCAACTTCTAAAAATTCATGTAGCCAAAAAAGGGAAAGATACAATGAGGAAAACAGAGATGTGAAAAGAGATGGCAATATGTATGAAAGTGTTTTATAACTTGAAAGATGAATACTTTTCTCGGCTGAAAAGCACTTGTATCAATAAAATACGTAAAAGTGATTTATGTGATTATGCAATATTTATAAACTTGGGAGCTGATGTGGCTCAGTAGTTAAGTGCTGCTTCCCAAATATGAGGGCCCTCTTCAATTCCTGTAACGAGTACCTAAAAAAAAAAAAAAACAACAACTTCTAAACTTATACACAGTCCTGCTAGTACATCCATACAAGCACAAAAGACCTAAAAGGCAGACTAAGAAGTTGGTGATAAAACCTGCAGATTATGTTTGACAGAATGCAATTATAAAAAGAATAAGAACTCAGATGCAAAAATACAAAAGCACAAGCAAGAAAAAAGTATGCAATGCAGAAAATTAATGGATAATAAACAGCCCTAAGTAACATCACCAAAAATGGAATATTTGCTATGTAAATTTTTTAGTATTTCCTTTTCAATCCAATAAATAAAAATTATCATTTTTCATGTGAAAATGTCTCATGAACTTTTGTAGCAAGGTAATATCTATCTCCATTGGACTGGATCTTTCCAAACAATGCAAAAATACAAAAGCACAAGCAAGAAAAAAAGTATGCAATGCAGAAAATTAATGGATAATAAACAGCCCTAAGTAACATCACCAAAAATGGAATATTTGCTAGGTAAATTTTTTAGTATTTCCTTTTCAATCCAATAAATAAAAATTATCATTTTTCATGTGAAAATGTCTCATGAACTTTTGTAGCAAGGTAATATCTATCTCCATTGGACTGGATCTTTCCAAACAATGCAAAAACATGCTCAAATATACTTCATCTTAAAATAAAAAAATGAAATGCCGTCACTTCATTGTCAATCCTTCCACTCTGATACCCCCTTTCCCTAATTCCCTGAACTGCATAGCTTCTTGGACTGATGTTTTACTTATCCTAGAATCTTTAAGAGTCCCATTCCTGTTTCTAATTGGATATACATTTCCATCACTTAATTTTCAGCAGTGACCCCTGAATGCTTATTCCAATGGATATCTCCTTTTAAAAGATTTTATTGCAGTACTTAAAGATATAAAAAAAACCATAATAGGGCATTGAGCAATATTTCCATCTAATCAATAAATTTTGTAATTGTATTTGATATATATATATATGATATATCATCTACTTAAAACAATAGAGAATTGGTCAGAAACAGATTTTTTAAAAAGAGTTTAATTCTCCTTTTTAGGAAAAAAAATTTATATTTATGCAAGGACTCTATAAAAATTAGCAGTTATAATGGGGCTAGCAATAGATAACTCCATTGATAGTTTTATATATTATATCAATAAAATTCTGGCTTGCACAACTATATTCCAAAATATTAAATATGTAAAAACTAACATAGATTATATTTTGTAAAGAGGATACATTTTTAGTTAGAAAAAATGTAATCATTCACAATTATGATAAAATAATAAAATAAGAATTTAACTTTTTAAAATAAAACAATATTTCAAACCTTCAATTTTCCCTCACCCTTTCCTGCAGTATCTTCTGGGCTTTATGACTCACCTGGATTGCATTTCTGAGTAGAAGGTGTCTGACTGAAAGTGCAAACTTCTCCCTGGGTGGTGGTCAATGGCACTGAATTTGAGTTCCCAAACAGGACAGCTAGAAGGTTTTAGGAATCAGTCTCCCAACAGGACTTGGGACCCCAACAGAAACAAACATGATCTGTCCAGAAAAAAGTTGCACAAGTTGAGGGAAAACAGCCATGGAGATATTTAAACCTTCCCTATAGCATCTCATTAGGCAATTTCCTGCTCTTTCTCCAAACACTGTACCATCATTTCCCTGTGGGATTGTGGTCTGGACAGAAAGAAAATTTTGCTCCTGATTCTGTTTTCCCAAGAGACCATGCTTTGAGTCAGGTAAATCCTGTCTTTATGTTTCCTCCTCCTTGCCTCTCCTGATTTCCATGTCTAACCTCCTTATACCTTATACCATCCTTCAAATTAAATTTAAGACTGAGTAACATGACTTGACCAGGTTCTTGTATATCAAAGCACTGACTTGGTCTGAGAATAGAAAATATTCTGTTTACAACAGCAACTAAAAGGACCAAATACCTAAGAATAAATTCAACTAGGGATTTAAAGTCCTTGCACTCAAAACACTACACAGCATTTCTTAAAAATCATAGAAGACTTAAATAAATGGAAGGATATTCTATGTTTATGGATTTAAAGAATAAAAAACATTAATATGTCAACTCTAACCAACTTGATTTACAGATTCAATGCAATCCTAATCAAAAGTCCAACAGCTTATTTTGAAGAAAAGCAAAAGCCAATTATCAAATTTATTTGGATGGGTAAGTGGTCCCAAATAGACAAGAACATCTTGAAAAAGAAGAACAAAGTCAGAGGACTTACATTTCCTAACTTTAAAGCATTCTACAAAGAACTATGGTCAAAACAGCATGGTATTGGCGCAAGGATAGATATATTGACTTATGGAATTGAATTGAGAGTTCAGAAATAGATACTCCCATCTATGGTCAGTTGATATTTGACAAGACTTCCAAGTCCACTCAAATGGGACATGAGTGTTTTTCTTTGAAGCCAAACAAATGTAAGTTAATACTACAAAATGTTAATATCAGAAAAAAATTAACATTATTTTAAATGAAGGAGACAGGATATAGAGTACTACATATTATATAATTCCATTTTTATAAAATGTAAATATAAATCAATTTATAAAACTGGAATTAGATTAGTGGCTATGTAGGTTTGTGGAAGGAATGCTAAGGGGTGTGGAGTCTTCTTTCTGAAGCAATGAATTTATCTTAAAATTTTTTGAGATGAATGTACACCATTATGATTATATGAAAAGCCCATTGATTATAGGCTTTGAACAAATCATATCTTATGTGAATATATCTCATTAAAACTGCTTAATAACAACTAAATTATTGTCCAAGAATAGCCAGAAACAGTAGTTATGCACAGCAGGGAAACAGAGAGAGATTGAGAAGTGAGGATTTTCTTGTTTATATGTTTCTCTGTTTTTACTTTATTATTTTTATTATTGATCTAATGAAAATGGTCCAGTAATGATTGAAGTGATGAACACACAATTATGTGATTACACCAAGTACCAATGGTTGTACACTTTGGATGAATTGTATGCTTTATTAAAATGTATTAATAAAATTGATTTGTTTGTTTGTTTTTTTTTGAAAGTAGGAAGAACTAAAATCCATCACCTAACTTCACATCGCGAGCAACTAGAAAAAGAAGAGTAAACTATTCCCAAAGCAAGTAGAAGAAATGAAATCACAAAGATCAGAACAGAAATAAATGAATTTGAGAACAAAAAAACAATAGAGAGTATTAACAAAACCAAAAGTTAATTTTTCAAGAAGATTGACAAAGTTGATGTGCATCGCTGTTGTGGGGTGGTCAGGGTGCAGAGGGGCATGGGATAACTGTAGTTGGTATGACCTATGGACTGTAGTTCACAGCAATACTGTAGTATTCTTGCATCAATGCCAAAGATGTACTGTGTTAATAACAGTGGGGTATAAAGAAATATGCCAAATATACACTATGAACCATAGTTAGTGTTAATAGTCTGGTGATATTATCACATAATATTTAACAAGAATTCTAAAACAGTGTGGTGCATTGTGAAATGATGCTGTAAGAGAATTTTACATATGTGCATAATTGTTTTATAAGTTCATAACTCCTGTAATAAAGTGTATTAAAAATATAGGTGGTTCCTATATATCCCATGCATCCCTCTCCCCCATTTCCCATATTAACAACATCTTTCATTAATGTGTTACATTTGTTACAGTTGGTGAAAACTTATTGAAGCATATTGAAGCATTGTACTAACCAAGATAAATAGTTTGCACTATGCTTTACACATTGCCCCACACAGTTTTAGAAGTTTTGACAACATGCACAATGGCCTCTATCCATCATTGCAATATTATGCAGGATACTTCCAATGTCCCAAAAATGTCCCCATGTTGTACCTATTCTTAACTTTCTCTCCCCTCAGAACCTCTGGTGGACAGTGCTTTTATATCAATGATACAAGTTCTTATGATAGCTAAAATAATCTAAAGTCTACTTTAGTCCATAGGTGCTTTCCCCTCTTATGTTTGTTCATCACTCAAACTCAAGTATTTTGGGATGGAGATGTCCACCCAATCTCCAGTTGAGAGAGGGCTTAGATCCCATGGGGCAGATGGATGGAACTGTACTGCTTACAGTTCAGACAGTCTCTGCTTCCAGGGATGAGTTTTCTCCATCATCATCCATTTGATATTTGTCCTGAGGGAGTCCAATGAACTGATGATTAAGTGTGGCATCTCAGCTGAGATTCAGGTCTCAACTGGCATATGAATATATTGAAGATTTATGTCTCTAGGACATATATTTATCAAGTACAGTGCTAATTATAGGTTCAAATAAAAGGGGTAGAAGAGCCATTGTTAGGGCAATTGTAAATGAGTCTAACTCTGCTACATTGGGGAGCATATATTCCAAAATAAGGTCCATTGACAGGATGCCAAATTCCTGAGATTGTCTGCCCTTCCTTTAGTAACTCAGTGTCCCTAGATTCCTCAGGTGTACCGCTATTTGAGACACTCTTTACTGTGGCAGTCAACGAGATCCTGCTGAGACTTGCATAAGTGTAACGATGGTAGTTTTGATTGGCATTTCCCTCATTAATGATATTGAAATTTTTTTTTCATGTACTTTGCACCATTTTTATTTCCTCTTTGGTAAAATGTGTGTTTAAGACTTTTACATATTTGTTAATTTGTTTTCTTGTTCTTTAACTGAGTTGTATGATCTCTTTGTATAACACAGAATGAAAACACTTATCAGATATGTGGTTTCCAAATATTTTCTCCCATTGATTAAGCTGCCTTTTCACCATTTTGACAAGGTCCATTAAAGCACAAATGTCCATAAATTTGTGGAGTTGCCATTTATCCACTATTCTTTCATTGCTCACTCTTTGGGTGTAAGGTTTAAGAAATTACCACCTACCAAAATATATGTTCCTCAGTATTTTGATCTCTGCTATTCATGAAAATTCATTCTCCAATGGCCCCATCATGGAGAGGGGGCTGCCCAACTGAGGAGCCCTCCCCCCACAGGACCCACTTAATGTCCTCATTCCTCAGGCTGTAGATGAAGGGGTTCAGCATGGGGCTGACCAAGGCATACATCACTGAAGCCACAGGACTTGTTCTAGAGGATGGAGTGTTTTCAGATCTCAGGTAGGATAGAAGCTAATGCCTGTGGTATAGAACAAAGAGACAACTGACAGCTGAGATCTACAGGTGGAAAAGGCTTTATAATTACCACCATCTGATGAAGTTCTCAAAATGGAGGAGACAATCTGAGAATAAGAAAATAAGATCCCAATAAGAGGCGAATCACCTGTAGCAGTAGCCACAAAATACACTAATATGTTATTGATGTGTCAGAAAAGGTGAGCTTCAGGACTTCAGGAAGGTCACAATAAAAGTGTGGGATTTTTATGTTTCTGCAGAAGGAGCATTTCAAGACAGGCAAGGTCTCAAGTAGAGACACTGAGACAGTAAGTTACCAGGACACCAGAACCAACAGGACACAGATCTGGGGATTCATGATGACCATGTAGTGCAGGGGATGACAGATGGCCATGAATAATTCATAGGCCATTACAGTCAGGAGGAAATTGTCAAGGTACCTAAATGCAATGAAAAAATATATCTGGGTGTGACAGCCGGCATGGGTGATAACTTTGTTTTGTGTCTGGATGCTCAACATCATTTTTTGGATGGTGTTTGAGCTGAAACCGATGTCAGCCAAAGGCAGTTTGGAAAGTAAGAAGTATATGGGTGTGTGGAGGTTGGAGTCTGAGATGATGGCCAGCATGTTGAGCAGGTTCCCTGTGAAAGTGACCAAGTAAATGGACAGGAACAGACCAAAGAGGAGAAGCTGCTCCTCCACAAATCCCAAGAGGAGAAAATTTAAAATATCTGTTTGGTTTCCTCTTTCAATGGGATGTCTGGGTTTGCCTTGAAAAGAGGAAAATTGGCTTTCGCCAGCATGGCAATATCATAATCTCAGTAGCTTTTTTGCCATACATCTTGTCTAATAATTGGTTCTCCTTTAATGACAAATTGCAGTTCCTTTTCCTACCTGGCTTACAATTCTGTAATGCTTGCTTAGCAATGCAATACTATCATCCCTTTCCACAATAAAATGTGGCTGCTATTGACCTTATAATTCAATGATGTTGGAATGGAAATTCCCCAAATCCAAGGCAGATCTCTCCAATCATTAGAAATTTCCATTCTTCTTTGTTCTACCTTTGAGTCATTTGTCCACCTTCCATTCTCTGGGGCCTTTACCAATCATACAGCTAAAAATTTAACATTCACTGTAATTATTAAGCAGTATTTACATTTCATTTATATGATGATTTGTCTGATAAAATTTCAAAAGAAATTGTGACTAAATAAAGAATGTCCTCTTTTCACAATAGACAATCCAATGAACATTTTCCAATATAATACAATGCTCATCAGATTAAAAATATTCTATCACAAGGAAATGGCATATTCTATTTATGTACCACCTCTTTTTAGACATTTCCTCAAGGTTTTCTTAATGATATGAAATAGTTTGTTTAATTTTAATTAAAAATTTTTATGAGTACATTTGTAGGTTTACAGAGAAATCATGCAGAAAGTATAGCATTCCTATATACACTCCCTTGTATATGCAGTTTTCTCTATTTTGCATTAGCATATTTTCCCTTTGATCCATGTATAAAACTCTTGTGCTCAGTAATTTAACTCCAGTGTTTCTTTGAACACATTCATAACAATGATCATCTGTTTCACAACTTTTATGCTTTTACAGTGAGCAAGCTGTCAAATCTTTTTGTCCTTATATTTAATTATTTATAGTTATACTATATTAAATCTTGAATAGAGAAACTCAACTAGTATTTTATCACAATTTCATTACTTAATTCCCCCATTCTACTGGATGAATTCAGAATCCTCTAGCCATATGCAAGGAAAATATCATTGGAATTTTAATGAGGAGTCCATCAAAATATAAATTAATTTATGAAGAGTTTACTTTTTTTAAGTTCACATTCCTTTTCCAGGAATAGAATTTACTCTAGATATTTAAGTACCATTTTTATAAACATTCTTCCAATTTTATTTATGAATATCATGCTCATTTCTTGTTAACAGGATTTTAAAAGTTATGTCAGGAAGGTTAGATTCGTCCCTCCATTATGTCCATGATATTACAATTACATTAGAAAATATTTTGACTGTTTTAGATATTTATTATGTCATGTTAGCTTTCTGGATTTTCTTATTATTTTAACAATTTTCTCAAATACATCTGTTGTCTCCAAATAATTTATAAATAACAGGTGTTGTGTATAATTCATAGCAGCATGTCTCATTTAGATGTTATAGCATTGGTTTGATATTCCAGAAAATTTCAAGAATAATGGAAAGGGTGTCAATGATCTTTTACTTTATGATTTTAAAGGGAACAACCCTAGAATTTTATATTTAATCTGATGCTCACCATAATTTAGGATATGTTATTTTATGTCATGTTAGCATGAATGTATTTAATTCCAAGTTATATTAGAGAGATTTTTTTTAATTTATGAAAAAGTGGTAAATGTCTTAACTGTTTACAAAAAATTGGGTTAAACTGTATCTCTGTATTTCTAAATAAATTTCAAATAAGTGATGAAGAAGAGAAAATGCTAGCTGTTAGGAGAAAATGCAGTTGAATATAAAGATATATAAATGTCTACATAGACATAGCCTTAAAAACGAATAGCACTTTCTGAATATAAAATCTTTGGTAGAAATAAGAGGGGAAAAGATGAAAAAATGGGTCATAATATTGAAACACTCAATGTGAAAATATACCATGCAGAAAAATTAAAATGCAAAAATTAATCTACTAAAATCTTCTCATCATGAAAGGCAGAAGATTACTTATTTTTTTAGCATAAATGGCATTGGATATAAGCAACGTACAAAGAAGATGTACATGAGGGTAAAAATGTTTGAAAAAATTTTCATCTCACTATTATTGTAGGAAAATAAAATAAAAACAAGATGTCATCTTTACTGAAGGATTTAAAAGTTCCTTTAAAAATGTCATAATGCAAAATTCTATCAGGTGGGAGAAACCAATATTTATTTACTGCTCTGGGATGTAGAATTTAAATTAGTACATGACTTTTTATATAGAAATCCATATTTGCCAAAATTCAATGTAAAAAATCAGCAACAGGCTACACTAAATTTTTAAAAGTGATCATCTCTAAGTTGTAATGTTAATCTTGATTTTTAGACACATTTCTTTAGAATATTGCTTTCTAATGCTAATGAACACACATGCATTCTAATTTTAGAAAATAAAACTTTAAAAGTTTGACAGTCATTGATAAAAATTCCACAAAACAGACATATACAAAGGAGAAGGGAGTAAATTATAAAGATAAAATCTGTAGTTACTGAATTAAAAGGCAGACATCACAATGAGGTAAGCACTGTGCTGTTTGATATGCATAAGCTTATTTTGAAATCATCAACATTGTTTTGATTTAACAGATAATAATGTATTTACATTGGTGTATTGATTACATTAATGGATATTTATAGGTTCCAGGTTGGTCTTACACATTCTAGTAATGATTTCCCATGCATTTTCTCCTTTAATTTAATTTCATAAACACCCTAAGTAGATAGTACTGTTTTACCCATTGCAAAAGTGAAAATGGGGCAGAAGAATATTAAGTAACTGAATTAACAATTCACACATCACACAGAAGATGTGTGAAAAGTTTGCAAGTGCTAATTACAATGGATTCAAGAAAATGTTTCCTGAGCATATGAATGAATGATTGAGCGAGATTTTATAGATAATCAATAAAGGAGGATCCATAAGTGGGTACAATGGAGGAATTTTTAATGACTATAGAAACATTGCTAAGATAACTGGACAAGAAACTCATGAGAGGTGTTGAGATTGAAGAGAAGGCCAGTTTATATAAAAAGAGACATTTAGGATTGTCTTCTAGACCAGAGAAGCAGAAAAGATGGTATTGGGGACTACTCGACTGTGTGCAGTCTTCAAGGTGATGGATTCACCATTTTGCTAACACAGCTTGTCCCATTAGAGATCATGTTCTGAGAGTGCTGCCAGCCTCCATATCAGATTCCCACAGCAGAGGCTCAGATACTCAATACTCATACTCAATGCTCATGACATATGAAGAGACTGAAATTCTGTACAATAATTCCTTTTAAAATTGTAGGTTTTGAGTAAGGTCACAAATTATTCCTGCATATTCTTGCATGTACTTCCAACATTTCCTGCTTAAATGGAAAGGACTCTAAAAGGATTTCCCTTTTATTTGATAGTTAGCCAAACTTTTCTTAAATAACAGAATGATAAGTAAATCTGTCCTCCAATTTCTGAAAGAAGGCTCAAAGTAAGAAGCAGGCAATTGTCCTTATTCCTCTCATTTCTGTTCTCATGATTATCGAAAAGTTTAGCTAGTGCTGCATATAAATTATTCCCCAAAAAGAGTTTAATATATTTCTTTTGATATTGTAGCTGAGTCTGTGGTGTTGAGATGTCTTGATCTCTCCCAAGCTCTTCAGGGGTCTTCAATCAGCTGGCAAGTCTCTGCTTGTTCAAGCTGAGCTCCTGTACTTGTTTGTGGTTTTCCGGACCTAGGCTAGCCGAGGGTTACCTTGGCTGTGACAACTGGCATTTCTTCCACATGTTTTGCTCTCTTTCATATGCTCCTAAGGTTCTTGTAGCATAATCTTTAGAGTTAGTGGAGGGGTGTTCCACAGAGTGGTTTTTGATGTTCTTTCCATGAAATCATAAAGTTTTGCCCTGTTCAGGTCACATTTGATTTTGGAAATTTGTGCAAACTTTGTTGATTAATTGTCTCAATTCCTGTGTCTCACCTGCATCTTTGATATATTCCTTTGTTTGGGCCATTTCTTCCATTTTCTTAGTATGCCATGTAATTTTTTGATGATGTCTAGACATCTGATTATGATGGTGATTTTACTCTGATTCTCAATTTCCTTTTCTTTAATAGGGATTTTGTAGCATTAGGCTGTGTGTTATGGCTGTTCTTTGATTCTTGGTTTGGCCAGTTATAGGTCTTTAGGATTGTACCTGTTAGTTGCTCAAATCTGGGCCATACACCCAGTAAGTGTTGCAGACCAGACACCAAGCACCTTGAGGAAGCAGGCTGTAAAGGCCAGGAAAAGCCTCTTATTTTTTCTCTCCTAATTTCCTCTCATTCACTTATTAGTTCTGCCAACAGATGATGGTCTTCAGCAGCCCTCTCAGTTCAAAGCCTGGTTGGAGTGTGCTCTCTGGGCAGAATGTGGAGCCAACAGACCTGGCCATGGGGAATTCAGGGAGTGGGTAGCAGGTCACATTTGAAATGCAAGTAAATAACAGAGACAGTCACATGGGAAAAAGGAAGCAGAGGTATTAGGTGTCTTCTTTTGGGTGAACATGACCCCCACTAATGTAGGAGAGTTGAGGAGACATGGGGGAACTTGGAGACTCCAGGGTTATCAGCAGGGAGCTTATGAATTATTGAGCAATGATCTCTCCCAGGTTCTTTTGCAGGTTTCATGAACACTTAGTACTCTTTTATGCATAACACATTGAGTTTACTTATGAGTTTCCCCTGTGGTTTGTTTTTGGGTTTTGCCTTATTCTAGTATGTCTATATTGGAAGTATTCTAATTTATCAAGGCATTCCTTTGTGTAGAGAAGTCATCAAAGAATAAAGTGCAATATCATTATTTGTCTATTACAAAATGCAAATGTTTAATTGTTCTTATGTTACTACAATTTAAACATTTAAAAAGATATAAAGTTTTTAATTTCTTGTTTAGTCTTATATTTATAGAAACAATAATAAATCTATTAAGGAAATAAATTGGGCAGCACACAAGGATATGCAAGAAAATTAAATGAGACTATCTGTTCATGTTGCTAGGCTCAAAGTCTAAATATATTTCTTATAATGAATAATTTATAAAGGAAGGAAAAAATAACAGGTGGTAGTTTTGTTACAAAATTGGTATTCCTAATTGTTTTGGCAATGTGTCACCAAACAAAAGAGTGTAGCATCCATGGTTTCCATGTTTTTCTATCTAATGTATACAGTTCTCCTCTTTTTTCAAGGGGAGAATATTAAATTTCTAGAAGTAACTTCAAGGACTGTATCCTCACCCCATGTCAGAGCATTGGAGACTAAGGGACCTAGACCAGGTGGACACCTCAATGTTGAACTTTGGAATAAACTTTAAGTCAATGTATGAGGTATTTTGCTGGGAGGTTACATCTTTGGAAGGCAGGGGAGTTCATTGAGGAGAAATCATAGAAATGGGATTCTCCTGATTCAGAACCTGGACTATTTGGGAACATAGACTACTGTAAAAATTTCCTTTCTGTCCAGACCAATGTCCCAGAAGAGAATGATGCTAATGTGTAGCAGTAGCAGGGAAATGTGGTAATAATATCTATAGAGAAGGTGAAAATAACTTTTCTGCTGCTGTCCCTCATCCTTTGCAACTCTGGGCTACATGGGACATGATAGTTTCCTTGGGAGACCCAAGAGCTTCAGTTCCATCACCAAGTACTGGGAAGGAATTTGGAGTTCCACACAGAAACCTTCTTCTCAGAGACACCATTCTGGTAAGTCTGAAAGCTAAGCAGAATTTGCAGGAAAAGAGTTAGGGAGAATGAAAGCTGAAAACCTTACCCTGAGATCCACTGAGAACCAACCCAACCTAGCCTGGCACTGACAGACCATCGTGCTTGTTTTCCTGTTAGTATAATCAATGAATGTATTTATTTATTAGTTTACAAAAGGAGGTGTCCTTTGGACTTATCTAAGCAGGGGTCTTTGTTGACAATTAAATGATGGGATTGGAAGCACAATTAGAAGAGGGAATGTGCAAGATAAATTGTTTCCAGGAAAAGCAGAACATCTGTCTATGGAGACTTGTACTAAATGTGATTAGGGAAAAATGGGGTATTAGCAGTGGAGGAAAGTTTAGAATTGATAACTTTCTCTTTAGACCACTTTATTTGAGCATATTTCTGTATTGAAGGCAAAGGTCTTGCCAATGGAGGCAGATTTTACTTTGCTCAGTATTTTATGTGCCAAATACTCCCACATTGGGTATTACATGAGAAAAAGTCAGTTGTATTTAATAGCTGTAATGTGGTATACTAAAAACATTACTTGTCTTTCATTTCTTTAATGGTGAAGTTAAATTAATGTGGGTTTATTAGCCAGTTAATTTTTCCATTCAGGCAATTGTTTATTCAAGGTTTCCTCTGTATACTGTGGCCTGAGTTTTTTAATTGTTGCTTTGATTTCAAATACTGAACTGTAGAGTTTACTTTTCTTTTCCTTTCTTTCTATCTTTAAGAAAAAAAATTGGTTTTTAGTTCTTTTATGTATTTGTAGATATATTTTTGGTCATGGTTTCAAAATTTCTAACTTTTGTGTGGTCATATCAATCTACTAGTGTTACATATTATTTTTCTCACATTGCTTTTCAAACTTAGAAAACTCTGCTTTATTTGCTTTAGTGAATAATAATGATTAATGTTTTATAAATATTACATTAATGATTAATAATGATTATTTTTATGCATATTGCCCTCTTGGTTTCATGCTCTGTTTACTTTATTGTACTTTTTGTCTTTTCTGTTTAGATCTATTTCTATGATTGCATCACATTCTGCCATCATCTGCTAACATTCTTCTTTATCATTTGGCAATAGGTCACCCTTACTTCTCTATAATCTAAAAGAGTGCACAGGCTGTGATTATTAGGAGTAATCCTAAGGAACAAAATAAGGATGTGGGATTAGGGACTTATTTAGAAAGAATGAGACATCTGAGAACTTGAAGAAAAATTAACCTCATTCCATTACTCATGATAGCCATTCATTCACTTACAGGAAGGAACCATGCTAAGCATTTAATAGATATTGATATATCATCTTAACTATTTCAGGAGGATGGATGCCAAGATCACTCTTTTATAATTGACTGTAAAACAGTTTCATTCCTATCAAATTTCAACAACTAATATAATGGTAGATCTGAGCTTCAAAATCAATTATGTCTGATTCCAAAAGTTTTTTCATTTAATATCATTTAAAAATTTCTACCACATTCCATTAAAAGTTCCCAACATATGTACTACTTACTATATTCTCTTTTGTGAAAAGTAGATTACCCCTTTCTGTCACTTTACTCTTAGGGTATTCACTATGTTGTCTTGACACCATGAAAATATCACTACATTTATTCTGGATAAACTGGGTTTTGCAATTTTATTATTTTTTTATGGGTGTCAGGGAATATTATCAAGGTTGGGATGCCAACAGAAACAAGGAAAATTTCTTCCACAGCACCCCCACGGTGATTTTTTATTATAAATTTTCTTTTCCATCAGGTATATTTGATTTCTCTCCCTCTGCCTATGTAACACAGGACAGAAAATTTCTATACCAAAATGAAGACTCTAGATTTCATATGCAAGGATCATCTTGAGCTGGAAGTTCTGTGTACCATTTCTAACTATTTGGGGGAAATAATATGATGGTAGCTTGAAATGTACTCACTTGTGACCTGGGGATTTAATGAGCATGTTATCAACATGGAAACAGGAGATCATTTTGTATTCTTTGTGTGTGTGCTTCTGTGTGTGCATGTGTATCTGCATTTCTGTGTCTGATTGTCTTTTACTGTATGGGTCCATCTCTGTGTGTATGTTTCTGTGTCTGTCTTTCTCTTTATCTGTATATGTCTCTTTACATGTGTGTCTGTGTGTATCTGTGTCTTTCTGTGTGTGATGTTTTTTTATATTTTAAAGATATTTAGATTACATAAAAGATACAAAAATAAATGGAAGGGTATTCCCAAATACCCCACACACCTACTTTTCCTACTCTTTTCCACATTAATAACATCCTTCATTAGTGTGACCTATTGGTTACAATTGAACACATTTTGTAGCATGGCCACTAGTGTAGATTATAATTGACATTATTGGTTGTACCCATTGGCCAATTTAATGTAATCATGAATTCCAAAATTATAATTGGATCATGCTTGTAAACTGATCTGTTAATCTGGGCATGATTATGTTATGATTAAGGCGTTGACTGAGCCATGTCAGTAGAGCATTGAGCCTCACCCCTTGGTGGGTGGGGAATCAAATATAAAAGGCATGGCAAGAACAGAGTTATAGAAGTTTTTTGAGAAGCAGTTTTGATGTTGGAAAGAAGGCCCCAGGAGAAGAGAAGCAAGCCATTTGCCTGATTGTCCACAGCTGACCTTGTGGAGGAAACAGGAGCTAAGCCTGGAGAGAAAGGCAGCCCTGGGAAGAGAGTAACCCCAGAAGCCTGAACCCTGGCAAACGCTGACAGCTGTCTTGCTCTAACACGTGGCAATGGACTGTGGTGAGAGAAGAAACTTAACGCTTTATGGCCTGGTTTCTGTGGACTTCTACTGCAAATAAATACACTTTATAAAGACCAACCCATTTTTGGTATTTCACATTAGCACCCCTTTTGCTGACTAATACATTGGTTAAATGATTTCCTGCACAATTTTGTAAGTTATGGCAAGATATATAATGGTCTGTATTTGTCATTGCAATGACATTCAGGACAATTCCAATGTCCTGAAAATGCCCTCATATTACACCTTTTTTTCCCCTTTCCCTTCCCTCAGAATCTCTAGTGGTCATTGCCTCCACATCAATGATAAAAGTTCTTCCATTTTTAGAAAAACAATAAGCATACAGTACGTCGACTCTGGTCCCTCATTGATTCCCCAATCCTGAAAATTGTGGGAGGGTGATGCCCACTTCACCTCTAATTGACAGGTTCCTTAGATCTCATGGTGCAGAGGGATGGGACTCTCTTGCTTGCAGATGTAGACACTCTTTGTTCCTTGGTATGGTCATTGTGTATCATTATTTCCTTGTTTGTTGTCCTGAATGAGTCCATTGAACTGGAGAGTAGGTGTTGCAACTCTCTTGAGACTCAGGACCTCACTGGCACATGGAGAGCCCAAAGATTTAAGTCCTATGAACATAAATTTATCAACTCTATTTCTAACTGTAGGTTCAAATTGAAAGAGCAGAAGAGCCATGTGTAAGGAAAGACCAACTGAGTCCAACTCTGTCACACTGGGAAGCATAAATTCCAATGTATGACCCATTGACAGGGTGCCAAACTCCTGAATTGTCAGCACTGCCTATAGCATCTAGATGTCTCCAGAGCCCTCAGGAGACCTGCCATTTGAGGCAATATTTACTGGGGCAGTCAATGAGATCCTGCTGAGACTTGAATAAGTTTAACCTCTGGAATGACTTCACCAACTCACTTTGAAGTCTCTTAGCCACATACACTCATTTGTCTTACTTTCTCTCCCTTTTGGTCAAAGTCTTTTTACAGTTGCATTGCTAGTTGGTGCTTGGTGGTAATCCATCAATGCCAGGGTGGCTGAACCCTGGGTAACAAATGTACCACTCACATGTAAAATGTTATTAATAAGGGAAAGGGGAAAATGGAGAGGATGCTGTGTATATGGGAATTCCCTTTACTTCAGACGTGACTTTTCTGTAACTTAAAGCTTCTTTGAAGATAAAATGAAAAAAAAATAAAACACTGGAGGAATAAATGGAAGAAAAGGTCAGTGTACATACAAGGCAACAGAACTTATAGTGATGAAAGACATAATGCCATAATTTATTTTATATTAATTTTAATTAATTTTTATTATTTCTTATTTTTTAAAATATTTTATATTTCCTATACCAAATATATGTTGTTAAACATATATTTTATGTCAGGATCTATTTGTATCAGTGTGTCTCTCTTTGTATTTGTGTGTCTCTTTGCATGTGTGTCTGGTTGTCTTTCTTCAGCTGGGTATATGTTTATTTGGTGTTTTGCACAGTCATCAGAGCAAAGGTATTTTAGTTCATAAATTCTAATATGTGTCTTTTATAATACAGAGTATGGACACAAAACTGCTGATGGAAACAGGAGTGGTTCCCTCTCATTTCTGTTAGATATTTTGTTATTGTTAGTTTCATTTAACAACTTGTCTACGTTAAGGTGCTAGAACAAGCAAACTCTGACTTGATTGTGATGATGAGGGTATTTTGTAGATGGATTGAAATCATTAGTCAGTTGATTGCATCTAAGATTGATTGCATCTACAATGAAAAAAAAAGAGATTTCTCAGTAAGGAGGGGGGTCTCCTCATCCAATCAGTTATGGCCTTCAATGGAAAACTGAGAATTTCAGCAGTCAGAAAGAAGAATTTCTAAGAACAGAAGTTTAGCAGTCATAAAGAAGAATTTCCATCTTTATTTCAGACAGACAGCTTCTCCTGTGGAATCTGAATTCAACTTAATCAAGTTTCTAACTTGTGGCCTGCCCTATGGAATTCAGACTTACCAATCCACATAGTTGTAGAAGCAAAATTGAATAGTAAATACAATTCTATTTTTTTCTGGGGAATCCTAATACAGATTTGATACCATGAGTGCATTTTAAGGAACATTATTTTAAGGATGAAATTTCTGAGTTTTTTCTGGGGTTTTCAAATGGTTCTCTCATCTGATTAGCTTAAGCAGGGGTAATTACTCTATTTACAGTGATCAAGAAGACACTAATAATACATGGCATGAAATCACAATATAGATTCTCAAAATATCACTGTTGGATACTGCTAATCAAATGCACATTGGAGGCAAGTTATTTTTTAAAGTATTTTAACTGACTTTTATGAAGTTAAAAATTTATGAAGTTAAAAATTATAAGGCTGGTTATTGATAAAATTGATAAAAATTGAACTCAGGGCTTCAAATTTTCATCTCAACACCACCTGAAGGGCATGACAATTGTTATGTGTGTTGTGAAGGAAACTTTTAGTTTTTAGCTGCAGGCTTTAGATATCTGAAATCTAGCTGTATAGTCTCATTGCGTTAGTGGTGAATTACATTGCATATTCAGTTAGCAATACTGAGTGTCTGCTGTTAATGTAAGGTCATTCATCAGGAAGTTATGGGATCCTGAAAATTGGAATGGAATCTTATAGATGATAGAGATGTAGGTGTGGACATTGAAATGCTAGATTCTGCTGTTTCCTTGCCAGATAAACCTGTACTGCTCTGCCCTGAGGAATCAGCTATCTGACCTCCAGTCTACTTTTAGTAATCAGCTGTCTCACTTCCAGCTGAAGAGACTAACCCTGTTTCACCAGATGTAACTATAATTGAATGCCCTGAAGTAGTGGGCTTTCAAAATATTTCTAAGTCCTCTCATGACCCATGGATATCACAGCTCTTTTTTTTTTCAGAAATAGAACTAATATGAAATACCATCATACCCTAAAAGTTGAGATACCAAGACTGAACCATGGGTAGATGTGCCACACTCTAAAAGGACTTCATGAATTTTACATTGCACAGACAGAATTCAGGGAAATATGTATGGGAATGGATATAAAAGATGTGGCGTAAGTGTGGGAAGAACAAAAATTTTTATCAGGCTGAATTTATTGATATGGGTCCAATAAGCAGAGATTATGGACTCAACCATGTAGCTCAAGGGGTTAGAAGAGCTGTATCAGTTTTGTCAGATGTTTGAATGAAGCATGCATAGAACAGTGTCCTATGTTAAGTAATGTTGAAATTCCAGAACTGTTCAAGTATAATGCAGATGATGGGAGCCAAAGGCTTAGAGTGATTGGACTGCTGGAGTGGATCAATCATGTAAGACTTGCTCACCCACCCAGGGAATATCCAGAGAACACACCTTTTAATACAATTCTGAGGAATAAATTGTGAGAAAATCTCCATCATCCTTAACCCTGGAATAACCTGTGGTCATTTTCTTCTGTATATCAGAAATTAGTGTCAAACTGCTATCACAGAACTTGGACAAACAATGGGGAAGATTTGATTCTGAGTGGCAGAAGACAAGTGGCAGTACTTAATTGCAAAATACAAGGTGGGAATGGCTACCCTA
>JAQZBX010008496.1:29082-48166 GCA_029593785.1 Cabassous unicinctus | reverse complement strand
GGACCCTCAGGTACTGCCCACTTCCTAGCTCAGGATCAACATCTTAGACTACAAAAAAGGACTCCAATCCTAATCCCTATCTTAGCCACCTTAGGGATTGCGGGTTCAGCAGCCATAGGAGCTGCGGCCATGATTACTTCTGATACTGATATTAGAAAACTTTCAGCTACTTTCTCTGCTGATGTCGCTCTCCTGCAGAATGAAGTACAGTATCTTGAAAAACAAGTTGATTCCTTAGCAGAAGTAGCTATACAGAACAGAAGAGGACTAGATTTGCTATTTCTAAAGCAGGGGGGCTTATGTGCCGCCCTCGGGGAAACCTGTTGTTTTTATGCAAACCATTCTGGAATTATTAAACAATCCATGCAAGAACTGCAAAAGAGACTCAAAGAAAGAGAACTAGAAGAACAATCCCCTGAGTCTTGGTTTCAAAACCTTTTCAATTGGTCTCCATGGCTTACTACCTTAATTTCGGCTTTAGCAGGCCCTCTCATATTATTACTTTTGGGCCTCACTTGTGGTCCTATCATTACCAATAGACTTGTAACTTTTGTCAAGGACCGAGTCCAATCTGTCAAACTAATGGTATTAGCCCAGTCCTACCAACGCTTGCCAATGAATAGAGACCACTACGATGAGTCAATGATTTGACCCACTAACTAAAGAAGTGAGGAATGTTGTACTCTAGCTCCAAATTAGCCTACCCAAAGTAACTTAGAGAAGAAAACTTTCTATTGTTCCCTGAGTGTCCTATCTGGGAAGCACATAACCTCCCCTCCCTTGAGCGACCTTGCAAAAACATCTCAACTCTGTCCCAAGTTATCAGAACCTTGCATACCAAAGTTGTGCAAATGCTAGCTAACCGCCACAGTCCGCTTCTGTACATCCTGCTTGCTTGCAAACTGCAACAGTAACCCCCTATAAAAGGGAGCCATTTTAGAACCTCAGGGCTGCAGTTCTCTCCTGCGTGAGGTGTGCTGCAGACGCCCGCGGGCTTAGCTCAATAAAAGTAACTAAAGTCTTAAAGTCTGAGTATGGTCGATCTCCTGGGTTAGAACACCTTATTCTGGTGACATTTTTTTCTTGAGTTCTGATGAGTATTTTTTCCAAAAAAAAAATGAGGCATTTTTCTCACTGTATGATTTCTTGAGACCTACCCTGACTTCTAACAACTCAAGGATAGTCAATTCAGCCTTTTTCTAGAAGTTTTTGGCCTCTTCAAAGATAATCAAATAGTGTTGGGAAAACAGCATGTAAAGTCCTGTTTTAGTGGAATCCTTTTCTCCATTCTCATCCTCAACATGTTTCCACATTAGAGGACATTTTTGTCCCACACTTTAAAAATATGATTCCATGACAGGCTGAACTTGTAACATCATTTTTGTCACTGGCTATAGTGACAGCTGTCTTCCAAGTAAGGTGTAAAGGTTATCTCCTTCCATAACCTTTCCACACAATAAAAAATCTCAACAAGTGATTCTGCAAGTTTTGAGATACCAGAAAAGTCATAAAAAATGTTTATTATGAAAGTCTCAATATCACATTTAAGCAAATCATTCCCCACCCCCTTTTTAATCAGTGTTGGGGTATAAAGCTTGGATGATATTTATCAAATACTGTGTTTTCATTTTATTGTTAAGAATTACATAAATTGAATAAAGTTTACCAAAATTTATATTTGTACTGTCTGCTGAATATGCATCGTGATAAGCATAGTCTAGTTTGTAATTGGACAAGATATCAACAATCTTTTGTTTTATGTTTTATGCAATCTTATTAAAATCTGCATAGAAATGGATGATATAAAACTCTAATTTTCAAATCAAAATATCTAGGAGCTAAGGGGAATTTTGATGGTGTTGTTGCTGTGGTGATTCAACAAATCACTTGAAATACTCTAGAAAGCATGTTCATTAAAAAGATATGACAATCAGATGGACCATGTAAGGGATCAACACATCTCCTATCAAAATTCACCTTTTTTCTACTCCCAGTTACAACCTATAAATCAGGAAATGCGACTTTCCTTATATTCCTAGAACAATGAATGAAACTATGATATGGAATGAGCTGCTGAATGGTGCACCGTGAGAACAGAGGCTCAGTCACAACAGAAACTTTCAGTAAACAACTGCTTTATTACTGACATCATGCAAAAGATCTAAAAGAGCAGAAGAGAGCCCATGAAAAATATCTAAAAGAGCAGAAGAGAGTCTATCATGGCCGGTCTCCCAGGGAAGCCAACTGCTCAGATCAAGTTCCAAGGATGGCAGCTCAGCAAAGCTCACTTTACTGCTTGGAGTGGAAAGATAAGTCTATGTTGCCCCAGGGCAGAGTGCAGGGTATTTATACAACCTAAGGGGAGGGAGCCCTGCTGTTGAGAGTCCCCTCCGACTAAGTAGCTGGAAATGGTTATTCTCAGTGTCTGGGTATAAGATATGGTAAGACCATTCCATTTGACCTAATGTCTTCTGGGCTGGGTAATGAAAACTTTGAAACATCTGTACAATGAAAGAGGAGAGGTGTAATATGGGGCATTTTGAGGTCATTGGAATTGTCCTGCATGATGCTGTAATGATGGATACAGGCCATACATATTTTGTCATTACTTACAAAATTGCACTGGACGGAGTATAAACTATAATGTAAACTATAATACATGGTTAGTGGCAATGCTTCAATATGTATTCATCAATTGTAACAAATGTAGCACATTAATGAAGGATGTTGTTAATGTGAGAAAGTGTGGGAGGGGGAGGGAGTGGGCGTATGGGAATCTCTTATATTTTTATGTAACATTTATATAATCCAAAGTTTCTTTAAAATAAATAAATAAAAAACACAAAAACCTACAAACCAAGGGAGCAGAGAAAAAAAAAGAGGAGAGGGGTTAGGTTGGGAGTGAGAAATGGCTGCTAAGCATATCAGTTATTCCCCCAGCATATGATAATGCATGTTTGTCCTTGTGGCATTCAAAGTTAATTTAGCTGCCATTATTTTTGACTGAGAATTGATGTTTTTCTGGAAGACAAAAACCTTTGCTTGATTTAGAAGTACATGGCTGTCTTATCCCAGACTTGTGAGATTTAGTCTCCAAATATATGTTCACATCAGCTTCTCCACCATGCCTGATCCTATATTCTTTTCTGAATATTGTACAGTATGCTTTGTCTTGTTTATTTATCTCCTGAGTCCAATTGTATGCCTCCTTCCATCTATCATTAAATAACAGAATTATTTAGCCTTCATTTATGGTTATGTTTAGGTCATGCTAGCTTTGATATTTTAATAATTATCATTTTAATCATCTGAACTCTGATAAAATTTGGTCACAATATTCACAATATTAAAAAGTTAAACCTACACTGTGTCAATAGCACAACATTTAATTTACAGGCAAAGTCAAAGAAGGATTGTTAACTTTCATGATTACAAGGCACTGAAGTTGCACACTTAAGTCACATCACTCAGAATGATACAATAGATGATTCATTATTGTGAACCACAAATTATGTTGTCAACACCAGCTGTCAGGAAACAAAACTGTAACAGCTGACAACAGAAGTCAGATAACCTATACCATATCCATTTAACACTTAAAAACAGTGTTGCTGTCAATACTATTTTGGGGGCCAGTGTATAGGTTTTATAGACTTTTCCCAAACCTCTGCAGCCATCTTCAAAACTTTAAGTTTTTGAATCCAAGTGACAGGTATTCAGGGATGCAGGACAAATAGTGCTAAAACCAAAACAGTATTGGGAGAAGTGGGTCAGTTTGTCATCCTACTTTTAGCTAAATATACTCTGTTATGGGCATTCTGTAGATAAGATCTGTTTCTCCCAGGAAATACGATCAGTACGTTTGCTCATAGGTCTGATTGGCAAGGAGATTAGATCTGGTCACCTGTCTTCATTTAATTTGCCTTGGGGGTGCCCTCCCAGTAAAAAGAATGACTAGATCACACTGGACCTGCTTAAACGCCTTCTTCCCAATATGTAAATATATAAAGTATATATACATGTATATATATTATGTATATTAATATTTAATATAGATTTTACTTTTCTTTATACAAAAATTAAATACATACAGAAGGGGAAATTATAGTCTAATGAACCAAAATTATCTATTCATGGCCGTTCTCTAAAAGTTAAGGGAATTTTTTTTTTTTTACCAATAAAACCACAATATCATTATTGCACCAAAAAGAACAAAAATACACTGTAATACTGTACAAACATCAAATATCCAGTCAGTGTTCAAATATCCCTAATTTTCTCATGCGTATATATTTTACTGCTTGGTACAAAAGTTGTATTTTCCTAAGTCTCTTTAATTTACACATTTTTCTTCCTCTATTTAAATTTTCCTTGCATTTGTTTATTGTAGAGATGAGGTGCTTTATCACATTCTGGATTTTGCTGATTGAACCAGTATGATTATTCTATTATAGTATTTCTTTCTCTTCAAAATTTCACGTAAACTGGCAGTTGGTTATAGAAGTATGATTTGGGTTCTTTCGCAAACCTCCAAATGTATAGGAAGTCACACATTGTCTTATTTTTACCTTATATTGTGATGTTAACTGTAACTGATATTCATTACCTACATCATTTATTTCCTTAGTACTTGTAAACTGGTGAATATCAATTTCTGTCATTTCTGGTTCATTCAAATTCAATACATCTGTAAAATTAAACTTCAACAATTTGATTTTCTTTATAGTAAAGGCAGACAAAATGTTGATTCTTTTGTTGTTGTCTTTCTTACTTCTACAGTTTCACAGAATAATGGTTTGGAAAAATTGTTAATGATTGCCAGAGGTTGGGATGGAGAAAGTGGTTGACTTCAAATTATACATGCAGGGCAAATGTGAGGAGGGAGGAAAACTGTTCTGAATGGTACTGTGGTGGTAGATAAACGACTTTATGTTTTTGTCAAAACCCACAGAAATGTAAATCACAAAGAGTAAACTTTAGTGTAAGCCAAAAAATAATAATAAACCAGGATGTTGGGGGGTTCCAGGATGCAATATAGACTGTGACAGATGAATCTAGCTGTGTTATAAATTTCTGACATAACAACTCTGAAGGAAGCGAGGGGAGAAAGAACTGGCATAGGTAACATTGGAAAATGGTGCTTTGACTGGAAATTGTAAGGCTAAAGATGAAATGAACTGTACATAAATATGATACTAAATGAAAAATTTATTTCTCAGGGGTGTGTGGATTAAAAATTCTGAAACTGTTTTACCTGTATAGTGGGTTGAACAATAGGGACATGAATGGTGGATGATAAGAGCCAGGTTTTTCACTCTTGGAGAAGGAAGTTTCAGCTAAGCAAGAAAGGAAGGGTAGAATGAATAGTACTGGGCTACTATTGGAGAATAAGTATGTACTCATGCATAACTTAATTTCTATTCAGGTGGATAAATACAGAAAAAATTACAGCTATGTGTGTATTCATGGGTTAGTATGTGTATATTAACCTAGCTTGATCCCCTGAGAGGGCCTAGAAACAATAACACTTGAGTCAATAGAAATGTGCAAACCCAACTCCCAATAAAAGGAAAATAAGCTCTGTGGAGAATTGATGATAGGGCAGAGTAATCACAAGATAACTTATAGCATCTTGATATACCAGAAAGTAAGGAAATATTTAAAATTAAAGAAATTTTTAAAATCAAAAGGATAAGGGCATGTCAAAGGAAAACAGAAGCAAATTTGAAAGAGCTCCCTATGGACATAGCTAGATACATTTGAGCAATACAATAAATAATGTGCTATTGGATTATAACCCAAAATACAAAATAAGTATTTTTGTGTCCATATTGATATAAAACGATTGAACAATAAATACATGGGGAGAAGAGAAAAATCTTCTTACAGAATAATCCCGTTTAATATATATAGACACTCTCCCTTTTCTTTACACATGGGAATAACAATTTTTTCGATTCAAATAAAACCATTGAGAGGCATGTAAGAGTACTCAGGAAGCTGTTGTGGATCAGATAACCCTTGTCATATACTACTTGTGATAGCTAAAGCATAGAGGCAGAAATATATAGATCCAATTTACTTTGAAATGAGGACAGACATCAAAATTAAAGAAAAAACACATTTTTGGAGAAGTGCTTTGACATTTCTTGAACTCCAAATGCCCTCATGCATCCTTATTTCTGTCATATGTGCACTCTTTCAGCAACAAAGAAATCGACCAACATAAGGAGGTTGTTGGAAAGCCTGACACTCCTGTTAGAAACTAGGATGGCTATTTACAAAGAGAAGAGATAGTGTTATTTTTTTTTCCCTTGAATGGTAGACTGCATTAAATGTCTATTAAGAAGTTTTTCATTATAATTGCCTCAAAGTCTGAAGAAATAAAACATTGCTCAAAACATGTACCATTGAAAATATTCTATTTCTACTTCTTTTAATGCATAGCCAAAATGAGAATGTATCCTACCTTAAACATAATGATTTCTGATTACTTAAATGGCCATGCATGTATTCATGAACCAACACTGTAATTTAGTTTGACTTGCTTGTCTTTCTGGTGAGGAGAAACATGTAATGACCATAAAGGTGCAATTTTAAAAAAAAAGATTCCTAATTTCCTAATTGACCAAATCTGTATTAAAGGTTAGTGGAAATAAATGGAAAGGGGAATCTGATCCACATCATCTTGAAAATTTTGGAATACACAGAAATTAATGGTTGAAAATTTAAATATCTGTAATTTAACCTTTTCCTGGGCTTCTTATGTGACTTAGAAAAAATATCTGGAATAAAGGGATATTCAACTTTTACTTACATATTCACTATGTTTCCAAAACTAAAATAATATCTAAATTACTTTAGCCAGTCTTAAAACAGTAAATTTAGTACAAATAACTAGAAAGACTCTTAAGTTCATTACACTTACAAGGTCTTTTGATTGAATAAGAACTGAAGAAGATTATGAGTATAATATATTCAAAACAACTGAGTACATAGTGATGATGGAATTAGATGGGCTGAGATACTTGTTTTGCCTAAATACCTTTTTGTTTCAACAAATTTATTAGTGATCTACGTTTAAGATGTGACTTTCAATATTAGGGGAAGTGTATTCTATTTACATGGAACTGAATATTTCCTTGTGTGACATTGACAACTATTGAAGGGATTATTGGTAAAATCACTCATTATAGGACACAATCGGTATACACAGAAAATAAACACATACAAAAAAGTATTCAATAGCAAAATTATAGATTGGATTCATTGAAAGTTTAGTGAAGTATCTTTCTTACCAAGCAAATTTACTAAGTCCTGTCCAATAAAACATAAAAAATAATTTGATATAGTAATTTAATTATAGCATTTAATTACATAGCATTTACCCAAATCTAAGCTAAGGTATAGTTTGCAAAATTGCTGAGGAGATCACAGGCTAACAAGCTGAACACAGTAGTTCATAAATGGTAATAAAATATGCAATCTCTTTGAACTCAAGGGATGGCACCAAGACAAAAATATAAGATATGGTGCTTATATTTTTGTGAGGATTAATACATGCACAATAAAAAAACCAGATGACTTCAAAATTTCCATCATGTTATATGAAATAATAAATAAAAATAGAAGGTCCTGGGGAGCAGGTGTAGATCAGTGGTTGAGCACCTGCTTCCCATATATAAGGTCCCAGGTTCAAACTCTGGTACTTCTTAAAAATAATAATGAAACAAAAACAAAAAAACCCTTCCAGAAAGAATTGATCTTTTTATACCTTGATGCTCTGTTTTGTCACTAGTTATATTGAAATAAGTGAAGAAATCTGAGTCTGTAGGCTGTTGGATAAGGAGCTAAAAAAAGATAATCTTCTCCATAACCCAGTAACAGAAAGTTAATGCAATTTTCCAGATCCTTCTTAAATCTTTCACAATAATCAGAGCACAACATGGCCTAGCCTATGGGTAAAAAAAATTCTTCCTTAGTTGCTTAAAAATAAAGGTTTTACATACACTGTTAAAGATTTTTATATGCTCTCAACTGTTTTCATTCCATAAGCTAAAAGTTCCCCTTTGTCAAAATAAATCTAGTATCTCTGCTGTATCATTGTCAGTAAGTGAGCACAATGCAAGATTGCTTACAAAATGTTTTAAACTGCACATCAATGTAAAGGACCACATGTATAGTACTCTGTTTCTATATGTGGTTTTCCTTAAATCTTTCTTTAATTGACTGCCATAGGCAGAAAACACATCTTAGTAACAGAATAATAGCCTCTCTATGCTGAAAAGATAAGTGTATGCTGGATGATATTAATTATACCAAGTGGTAATTATACAAGATAAATGTATGCAACAAAGAGTTTTCAAGAAATAAGGTTCTTACACATTGCTCTCTTTCCCACATTTATTAGTTTATTAAATAACTTTATGTCACAGTAAAATCCCTTTTATTAGCCTAAAGGAGTAGAGAGTTTTAGCAATTAGTTATAAATTGATTCACTCTCAAAATTGTAGATGTTAATGCAATTATGCAAAACTAGCTATAAAATGAACCAACTGCTCAAAAGTAAATGAAAAATGCTCTCTTCAACAGATAGAAAGTTAGTGATTACTATTAACCTCCACAGAAAATGAAGTGTGTAACACCCAAGGGGATATGATTAGTCTTTTGTAATACCAACATTCCTTTGCATTTTCCCTTCACTGAGGGATTTTCAAAAATAACTTACTATAAAATACATGCAGCAAATATGTAAGGTTTACTTTGCAGGTAAGATGTAGCTGTTTAATTCTTATCAGAGTGAGTCGCAAAATATATCTACCCAAATCTTTAAGGAATGTCAGTCAAAGATGTCCTTAATGACATTTATTTACTAAACATTAGAGCAGCCCAGTGGAGCCCTGTTTCAGTGACCTTTTATTTTGTTGTTATTTTGTGTCTGGATTATTTGATGCAACTTGATGTCTTCATGAATCAAGCATGCTGTAGCATGTATCAGAAATTAATTCCTTTTTACACCTGAAAAATATTCCACTGTATGCATATACCACATTTTGTTTATCCATTCATCTCTTTATGGACACTTGAGTTGCTTCCATCTTTTGGCTGGTGTGAATAATGTTGCCATGAACTTTGATACACGAATATATCAGAGTCCTTGTTTTCAATTTGTTGAGTTATATACACAGAAGGGAATTTACAGGTCAATAGGAACTCTTTGAAGTCCCACCAAAAAGTTTTCCACAGGGTTGCAACATTTTACATTCCCACCAGGAATACATTAATGTTCTAATTTCACTACAGTGTCACCAACATTTATTTCATTTTATTTTTTCAATAAACATCCTAATGTGTAATGAAAGGTGTCTCATTGTGATTTTGATTTCTATTTCCCCAGTGACTAATAATATTGAGTTTCTTTTCACATGCTTATTGGCCATTTGTGTATCTTCTTTGGAAAAATATCTATTCAAGACCTTTCCCCATTTTTTAATTGGGTTGTTTGTCTTTCTGCTGTTGAGTTGTAAGAGTACCTTATATATTCTGGACATTAAACCTTTTTCAGATAAATAATTTCCAAATATTTTCTCACATTTAGCGGGTTGTCTTTTCACTATCCTGACAATGCCTTTTGATATACATTTTTTTTTAATTTTGAAGAAGTACAATTAATCTATTTTTAAAACTTTCGCTCATGCTTTTGACATCATACTTAAGAATCCACTGCCTAATTAAAAGTCCTCAATGTTTTTGCTGATGTTTACAGCTAAGAGTCTTTTGGTTTTATAGCTTATATTTAGGTCATTGATCCATTTATCCATTTGTAGTTAACTTTTGTATATGGCATGACATAGGTGTCCAATCATTCTTTTGCATGTGGATATCCAGTTCTCCCAGCACCATTTATTGAAGGGACTATTTTTCCCCATTGAGTGGAGTTGGAAACCTTGATGAAAACCTTGGCCAAAAATATGTTAGCTTATTCTGAATACACAATTCTATTCCATTGGTCTATTTTTTCTTATGCCAACACCACATTATTTCGATTACTCTAATTTTGTGGTAAGTTTTGAAGTCAGGAAATGAGAAGGTTTTGGATATTATATAGAGATTTTTTGAGTAATGAGACATGAACATAGATAGCCAGACAGTTGAGAATGCATGTGTGACAGTTTGAATTTGGTGAATGCCAAAAAGAGAAAGATTGTACATTTGAACTAATTCATTCATGTGGATGTGAGATCCTTTTTATTTGACTGTGTCAGTGAGGCATGAGCCAGCTTGCGTCTCTGCCCTCTTGCTTAGTGTGATATAAATGGAGACACACAGAGAGGGAGAAAGGAAGCCGTCATTTTTGACCTTGCTATGTTAGAAATGATTCCAGGATTGCTAGCTGCCAAAGCTTAAGCATGAAACCCCCAAAAGGCTGGGCCTACAGAGCAGCTCCAGGCTGAGGAAAGGAGCCCTGCCATATGTCTGATAGCTTACAGCTAAATTTGGGAAGAAAGTTCCTTTGACTGAGATTGAAACTGAGACTGAGAGAAGAGTCAGAGAGAAGGCCCAGAAAGAGACAAGTCCTATGCCTAAAACTGAACTCCTGAAGATGGTAGATTCTGGACGAGAAGGCAGGGACCTAGGCAGAGATCAGTGGCTATATTCGCTGAGTTAGGACTCCCAGAATCACCAGTAGGTGACTTCGGTGAGAAAGTATCTCTGCTGTTACCTAGATATGGGTATTTCACAGCCTTGGAACTGTAAGTTTTTACCCCTAATAAATTTCCCATTATGAAAATCAACCTATTTCTAGTACTTTGCATTGGCAGTCATGTGGCAAACTATGACAGTATGATAGGACAACTTTATTAGATCAATGGTCCTGGAGGAGAGAGGAAAATGACACTGGTGGAAGGGTCTCAGGTTTACCTAACCTAGGTTGCCATTAGGGTCAGTGAAAAGGAATGGAGAGGAAGAAGAACTTATGGGTCCCAAGCTCTCACCTTTGTTGTGATCCCAAGGGGAAAGGTGAGCTTTTCCTGTGGATATTGGGGATTAGCAGCTTAAAACTATGTGGTGTGAAGGACAGAAGCAGCAAAAACCTTTTGGGGAAACTGAGGGTGGCTCTTATCATCCAAACCATATGCAGGCATATGCCTTGCTAGCTGCAGTTATACTCAGGGCAGGACTGACTGGAGTGGTCACTCAAAAGAGGAACTTAAGACTAAGAAATACAAGATGATGAGGCACCAAATATAATTTATTTTATGCCATTACAATCCACCCTGTCAATTTTTGAGATGGCTATGACCTGGATGGTAATGATATTTAAGGACATATTTAAGCTGTTCACTATGGTTTCAATATTATAAGGGCACCATAATCATTAAAACTAGTCTTATAACTAGTAATTGGAAGGCTTGGTAGAGCCAGGTTTCCCAGGTAGCAGGGCTTAGCCATGAGAAAAGGTCCCAGGCAGGCTTGAAGGTAGTGAGGGTTTGAGAGGAAGTAAACATTTTAACAAAGGTAGTAAAATAATTAATCATTATTATCAATTTCCAGGCTTTCTCTGCCTAGAGGGGCCCACATCAAATCTTGGTGTGTATTTCCGTCTTTCTCTCCCCTTTCTCAGAAGCTCTATTCTTTCCCCCATTTCCCAAATAAATTCTTTTTACTGACCTAACTTAAAAAAAAAAAAAAAAATTTCCATCTCTTGTTGCATCCTTAGTAAATTAGATTAGAGTTGCCCTGAATTGATGTACATGCAGCAGGCCATGACAATCATAGCACAGAACCATCCCCCCCTCACCTCCTTAGCCAGCAAATAATCCATTGTTACTCTATTGTCAAAGACCATTTGAGCTAAGGAGCTATGCTGTTGCTGCACGAAGCCCAGGGGCTCGTGTACTAGTCTCATATGCTGGGCTATCATGGTTGACAACTGTTGACTGGCTTAGAGGGTATCTATTTGTCATTGTATGGATGTGGCTTCCAGAGTGTTTCTGGCAACCCTAGTAAGAACTCTCAGTCCCAATGATTTTGGGGTCAGGATGGGACGCTCCCTCCAAGGGTGCTACCTGGATTGCCATATGTCCACACAGAGCCATGGGTTTATAAACAGTGGAACAGTCCCCATCCATCAGAGCAAGTTAAAAACTGAAAATGTTGACTATATAAGTCAGGACCACAAAAGAGGCCAAGTTATACATCCCTCAGCATATAGATGTTTTAAAGGATTATTTGGAGATAATTTTAATTGTGTGGCCAGTTAGTGACATTTGGCCAAGAGGCCCAGGGGTTGGGGAAGATATGAAAAGCAAAATAAGTGGTATATTAATTAAATGTGGTGGTCATGGTCTGAGTCTAGATGACTCACAACTTTCTGTTAGGCAGGTTTGTGGAGGGGCAGACAGTAGCCACCCTGTGGTCATCTCATAGATTAGGGATGCCCATGGGTGATTGACCTTTTTTCAAAACAAAGGATCATCTGGAATCACTTTGGTGGGGTAGAGCAAAAACTTTTGGAACAGGCCTGTGCATGGTGGTGGCATATATAGCAGTTCCATTGCTGCAGCTTATAGGCCACTATTTCAATGTCCTGCATGAAAAAATTGTCAGTTGATGAATATTTCCAAGAGTGAGGGTCAAGTGTCTTTGGAAGAAAGGGAAAAAGGTGGGGATTTCAGTATGGGGTTGTAGAGTGCCTGTGATATTGTGTATAGGGAACCTCTCAGTTGGGAATATGGGGCAAGAATTTCTCTCCATTAATACTCACAGGAAGAGGAGTTTGGGGAGGGGCTCTCTGACAAGGCATCAGTCATTATACAAATGGTTACATAGACATTAACTAATGGGAAGAGTTCACTATTATCCAGACAAGCTGACATTTGTGGAGGGGGTAGCTGCACGGTCTCACTGGGCAGACAGTTGTCAAACTCTGCAGGGAATAGTTTCAAATCTGAGTCACAGGGCTGCAAGCAATGCTATAGTTTCTGCACTCCAGCTACTGTGAAAGATTTGACCAAAGGTAAAGTCTACTCCAGCAACAAGGTCATCGGCTGGAGTGATTGTCTGAGGTGAAGTCATTCCCAGTGACAAGTTTGTGGGCTGGGGTGATGTAATCTTAGTTGAGATGCCCATCCCCAGGGGTCAGTCAGGGGATAGGTATCCCATAAAGGATGAGAATTTTCTCAAGGGCTTTTAAATACTGTTGTGCAACCATAGTCATGATATCTCTGTAGGTTTTGTAAAATTTTGTTGTCACAGAGCTCCATGACTTTTAGCAGTTTGTCTAGGATGAACCTAGAAAAGGCTTTGACTGTAAGTTCCCATGCAGTCTCCTGAATTTCCTTCCACGGGAAGAATATGTTTTGTCCACACTTATATGCAAAATAGATGTTGATTTTTTGTAGGCTTTCTTTGCAATATATGCTCTTGTCTTAGAATAGTATGTTCAGCAGTCTGGAGTAGAGGAAAATTAGCTGTACAGGTTTGATTTGATTATATTCCTGAGGCCATTTTTGGCAGTTTAATATTATTTATGAATTCCAAAAAGAAATACAGATTATGTTTGTAAACTGTTCTGTACCTCTGGGTGTGATAAGCTTTTGATTGTATTAGATTCAGCTGAGATGTCTGATTAAATTACATTAAGATTAGGGCTTTGATTCAATTACATCATTAAAGTGTGACTCAGCATTGAGTGTCTACCCCCTTGTTGGGCTTATAAAACAGATTCTCTCACAGAAGTAGATACACAGAGAAGCAGATACGTGAGAAAAGAGAGAAGGCTCCATTAGATATGGCAGAGGCCTTGGGAAGAGATATGAGCCTGATAGTCTACAGCTGACCTTGTGAAGAGAGCAGAGCAGCTGAGCCCAGTAAGAATCAAGCCCTGGGGAGAGACATGAGCCTTATGCTTGCCTACAGCAGAGACTGGAAGAAGCTGGGACCATGGAACCTTAAGAGGAAGAAGGGAGGCTGAACCCTTGCAGACATTGCCCGCCATCTTGCTTCAACATGTGGCAAATGACTTTGGGTGAGCAAGTACCTCTTATGGCACCATGAGTTGGTACCTCTTTAGGGACTTGTGACTGTAAGCTTCTACCCCAAATAAACACCCTTTATAAAAGCCAACAGATTTCTGGTAATTTGCATTAGCACCCGTTTTGGCTGACTAATACACCATTGATGCTGTATGAGAATCGTATTAGGTTATGCCTGGATCAAGAATCATTTATGCATTCATGCCAGCAGACCTACTTGATACATAGGTTAGATCACTTTGGTCATTAGCCATATTTGATGCAGATGGTTGAGGAGCAACAGCTATTAATCTCCTCTGTCTCATATCTGGGTAAAATTTTAAGATTAGTCAAGTATTACTTGAGTATTCCTGGGCCTGCATGGTGATGCCTTGTGTATCAGGTAGTCAGGTTATGATCCATGCATCCAGCTAAAATACTAAAACCCAAAGCCAAGTGAACACTGACATTGCACCAGTTGGTGAGGACTGGTGTCTGGGGCAGTTATTTGTATCATGATAGCCAGACTTGGTAATTTTTCTCCCTTGCTGAGAGATTGTATAATGCTTTCTCTCAAGGCTTGCTGTATGGTGTTTGCCATTCTGGGTGTTGTACCTTGTATGGGTAATGAGCGCTAGTGGCATGACAAAGAGTTCATTGTTTGATGTAGCTGACAACCACCAGATGTAGCTTTCCTTCATCTCTAAAAGTGACCTAGACTATTCTACTCTGTAGTTTGGGAGTTATAATCTCTACTTCCTAGTAGCTTCAGCAGTGATGGGAAGTGGTCCCATTTAATTAATATGGCAACGGGACAAGGATTTATCTCTACCCTGTAGAATATGACCCCATCTATGGGTTGCCAGTGTTTGTTTTTGAAGCACAAATCACAGCCTTTAGCAACTATTTGGGCCAATGATGGACAAAGAGGCAATCCCTTTTTATGTGCCCACTCCACCAGGGCAGAGGAGCCTCTGAGACTTGAGGTACTATGGGCCCAGACTGCCATTTGGTAGAGGAAGCTTAGGAGGCCTAAATAGGAAGTCTCTGAGGCACCTACCAGATATGAATTTTAGACAGTTTATCAGTAGTGTCATTGAACAGTGACTCTGACATGGTGATAGAGAGTGAGTGGAAATGGGTGAGGTTGCGAGCTATTTCTGGAAGTGAAGCTCCACCCAAGAGACTTTTGTAAATGAGAAAATTATTTTGTTTCCAATGACTTTCTGGCCACTGACTGAAAATCAGTTACAATTTGGATATTGGGAAACTAGTGGCTCAGAGATTTCCTGTAAGACTAACTGGACTGCTTACAGCTCTGCCAATCATGTAGACCCCAAACAACCACCTTAAGTAAGTGGGGTTTTTGAGGCTGGTGATATACCATGGCCCTCCAGCAAGCTGTGTTGCATAAAGTGATAGCATTTTCATCAGTGATATATAGTGACTCCATTTCCATTTCAGACAGTTGGTCCCAAGGAACTCTTCACTTGGCTAGAGGAGGGAGCAATGAGCATACCATTGTCAGCATCTCAAGATCTGTGGGCAAGAGACTGTACATGCCAAATCCTCTTGTAATTTGGAAAAGTCTTTCCTACCAGGTTTAGCCCTCTCCTGTAGACACCATTTCCATTTAACCAGTGAGGCTTTGGTGGCCATGCTGAGTTTCCACTGGGAATTATCTCTCATTCAAGGCATTATGGGAATCTGTGTGTGCAGGATGACCAGTTATAGCCTTAGCCCAATAAGCAGCCAGGATTTGCCATGTTTAATCCAAGAACTCCAAGAAGCATGATTAGGGGCTGCAAAGGCCTGTAAACTACAATCTGGTCCCAGTGGGACAAGGGACATGGCATGGGAAATGACCTAACGTGCCAATTCTAAGGCCTGTTGATGAGGTTATCTCCAGTAAAAAGCAGGAGATGTACATGTGGTTTTGTACATTGGACTGTAATGAGAGTGAGAGAATGGGATGTGTCATCTCTAGAACATGAATAATCTTAATAGGTGTTGTGCATGTCTCAGTGTCTGAAGTGGGTTTGTGTTTGGTAATGGTGGGAATCTGTCTGCCCTTAAAGTACCATATGATGCCAGGAATTTGGCAGAGTTTGATGACCCTTGTATATTATGGAGTGCTATTGTCTAGCCTCATTTTTGTAAATGATGTGTGAGTGTGGCTAGGTCCTCTCAGAGGCCCTATTTAGAGTGACCCCTTAATCAGATGTCAGCTATATAGTGCCAGGTTGTTTTTTTTTTTAAGATTATTTGTTAGGGTCTTGGCAGCTGCATTCAGGAATCTTATTTTTATTAAGATACTAGAACTGAGTAAAACATGTTGGCCAAGTCAGTCACAGCAAAGCAATTGCCCATGCTCCTATGTATTTTTACTAATTAAATGATATTAGGAATAGGTGCTTTGATTGGCAAGACTTGTTCATTAAGGTTGGTATATTTGATGGTTACTCACCCTTCACCAGTGGAGGCTTAAAGAACTGGCCAAATAGGGCTATTGCAGGAGGAGATGGTAGGTATAATGAATGACTCCTAGTTTGAGGAGATCTTGGATGATAGGTCAGAATGCCGCAGTACCTTTGTTTCCAGTTATATTGTAGTGTGTTTAACCTTCATTGGCAGGGATAGTTCCATGGAGATCCCATTTAGCATGGCCCACCAAGGAAGCCAAAGATATGATCTTATTCCAGGTGATGTGACCCGTTTAAGTGTAAATAACTATAGTGGGCAAAGTCAGAGCAAAAGGTGCCAACAATAGGGGTAGCTGTTTAATAAGAATTGCTCCAATAATCACAATTCCCAGGGAGGAAGGGGAATTGGACAAGAGGAGAAGGTGGAGGTACTACAAGGAAGGAGATATGTGACCCCCTGTAGGGTGGTCTCCTGGGCCTGATAAGTCAAGATCTGTGATTCTGAGGTGAGTCTTCCTTACATCTTCCCAAGGGCTCCACCCCAGGGATTGTGCTGAATCTGTAAATTGCTTTGGGTGATACTGACCTCTTCAACAATATTAATCTTCTATTCCATGAACATGTGATAATATCTTTCCATTTATTGAGGTCTTTTTCAACAATGTTCTGTATTTTTCAATATACAAATCTTTGACATCTGTGGTGGTCTGAAGCTGTAGGTACCCCAGAAAAACATGTTCTTAAAATTAATCCACCATGGGAACTATTGTAGCTCAAGTGGCTGAGTGCCTGCTTCCCTTATATGAGGTCCTGAGTTTAATCCCCAGTACCTCTGCCACCTAAAACCAAACAACAACAAAACAAATCCACCCTGTGGATGTAAACCCATTGTAAATAGGAGCTTTTGATGAGACTACTTCAGTTAAGGTTCAACACACCTTATTCAATATGGATCTTGATTCTATTACTGGAGTCTTTTATAAACATTGTGAATAAAGAGAAGAAGAGAAAGCCAGGGAATAAAGAAACTGAAATCAATGAACTTGGAAGAAAAGGGAGAAAAGGGAGATGCTGCCATGTGCCTTGCCATGTGGCAGAGGAGCCAAGGATTGCTAGCATCTAGCATTGTCTAGATGATGCCTTGATTTGGACATTTTCTTGACCTCAAACTGTAAGCTAACAAACTCCCACTCTTTAAGCTAACCTGTTTCATGGTGTCTGCTTTAAGTAGCCTGGGAAACTAAAACAACATCCTTGGTTCAATTTATTCCTAGATATCTTATTATTTTAAATACTATTATAAATTGAATTGTTTTCTTGATTTTATCTTTGAATATTTCATTGCTAGTGCATAGAGGTGCAACTGATTTCTGCATTTTAATATTGTACCCCACAACTTTACTGAATTAAATTAGTTCTGGTAGTTTTATTGTGGTATTTTTTGGCTTTTCAATATATATTTTGTTTCATCTGAAAACAGTAATAGTTTTACATTTTCATTTCCAATTTGAAGGCCATATATATATATGTATGTTTTTTTTTTGTTTGTTTGTTTGTTTTTTTGCCTTATTGCTCTAGCTAGAATTCCAATATGATATTGAAAAGCAATGATGATGAGGAATGGTGGGAAGATGGTGTTGAAGTAACAGGCAGAGTTCAATGTTCTTGGAAAAACAATGGAGAAAGAGCCAAAAGCCTTCCAAGGGACCTGTTTTGGGGGTCAGCAGACTGGGACAGTGTTAAACAACTCCCAGGAGGGTGAAGGACAGAGAGACAAAGAAGCTGAAACAACAAACATGAGTTACCAAGACCTTGCAGCAGAAATGAAGGGCTCCTCTCCACCACTCTCAAGACATTAGATGGGGTAAAACCTCTTGCTCACTGCAGTCAACTGAGAGAGGAACATATAGCTTCCTCCCTGTCAGCTGTTTCAAGGGAAAACGGAAAGGAGTTGGGGTGCTTTTCTTCAGTGACTTTAGCCAGCAGACATGGTTTTGAAACTCGGCACTGAGGATTCAACAAAAGAACACAGGAAAGCCCAGACTGAAACATCTCTGCGGAAAAGTATGCTGAAGAGCGCTATCTGCTGGCTGGGATGGAAATTGCATGGACAAAAACTGTTCTCAGTTCTTTCTGTATCCTACCCCTGGGAGAAAACCTGCACCCTATTAGTGAGTCCCTGGCCTGATTTTGATAACTTAAGCTAGGCAAATTTAAAAATATAGAATAAGTTGAACCAAATATCAAAGAAGAGCTGTGGGGAAAAAAAAAAACAATAGGCAAGAGAGTGAAAATGGTTATCAAAATAAATTCACCAATATATTCAGATACTTAGACATCAGAAAAAATTACTGGCCATACTAGGAAACAGGAAGAGATGGTCCAGCCAAAAGAACTAACCAAATATCCTGAAGAGATACAGGATTTAAGACAATTAATCAATGATAATCAAACATGTTCCTTTGCCCTCGCTTGGGCCTTCTCCCCCTTTAATAGTGAGGCAGAGACTCCTGCCTTCCTGGGCCTCACGCCTGAGCCCGGACGTGCTTTGGCTGGAAAGACGCCACGCTAGGGGGCCGGCCAAGCCAGCCCAGGACTCGCACAGCCTCTGCGTTCTTGGGACGTCCCAGCAGGACCCAACCC
>JAQZBX010008496.1:8890-28982 GCA_029593785.1 Cabassous unicinctus | reverse complement strand
TAAATCACTTCAAAGAATGTAAAGAAAATATGACTAAAGAAATAAAGTCTATTAAGAAGACACTGGGAGAGCATAAAGAAAAATGTGAAAGCCTGCAAAGTAAAGTAACAGACCTTATGGGAATGAAATACATGAGATTGAGATTAAAAACACATTAGAGGAACAACCAGCAAGATGGTGGCAGAGTAAGGAGCAGCTAGAGTCAGCTTGTGCTACAGGGCAGTTATTAATCACCAAAAGCTATCTAAAGCACTTGTTTGGGGGCTCAAGGAAATCAAAAGAGCATCCTGCAACATCCTTGAAAGAATGTGAAGAGGAGACTGCCCATCTGCAGAGAAGATTTGTAAATAGAACACTCCACACTGTAAAGGCTGGTGCCCATCCTCCACTGACAGCACAAGCAACCTCGGGAGCTATTTCATGGCTGGATTTGAAAGCTCCATTTCCCAAAAATGGGGGAGGAGGAGATGGTTGGACATCAGTTTCAGATACTGATTAGTAAATTTGGCTGACTAAAGTATAATCCTAAGAACATCTAAAGTTTGAACCTGTCCAAGTCAGAAAGGATGCCAGTAGCCAACATTTTAACTACACCCTTGGCATGAAAGGAAGCAGGGCTGATTGAAAATCACAGTGCTGGTAGGGACTGGCTTCTTTCCATCCAGATCAGATTACAGCTGTAGCCTAAGCTCCAACCCAACCTTGGGCAGGAGGGAAGATGGGGGGCGGGGGTGGGAGAGGAACTGCACCAGCTTCTCTGGGAAAATAAAGGCCACACAGTGACAGCAGAGGCCAGTGATCATCTTACTCTTACACAGAATAGCAGGAGCTATTCTGTGACTGGAGTTGCAGGCTCCATCTCCCCAAAATAGGGAGGCCACCGACTTCAGCTACTGATTAGTAAATTCGGCTGGCTAAATTACAACCCTAAGAACAACTAAAGTTTGAACCTGTCCAAGTCAGACAGAGGCCAGTAACCACCATTTTGACTCTGTCCCTGGCATGAGGGGAAGCAAGGCTGATTGAAAATCACAGTGATGGTAGGGACCAGCTTTTTTTATCCAGATTAGCCTGCAGCCCTAGCCTAGGCTTAAACCCCACCTCTGGCAGTGAGGAAGGTGGTGGGAACTGCACCAGCCACTCCAGTTAACTGCAGGTATATTTGGACAGCACAGACTGAATAGTCAGAACTCTACTGTGGCAACTGTGGTCATTTTGGACCCTCATGGCATAGATTGCTACCCATACCTGTAGCTCCATCCTTCCCCAGGCAGGGGAGGAAGGGGCATGAAGCTTCATCAGTCCCTTTTGACAACATCAGTCTAGGCCTGTATGACTCAGATTATTACACACAGCTATGGCTCTGTCCCTAACCTTGGCAATGGAGAAACTTGGGAGAAGATTCATTGGTCCCTGGGGCACTGTGAGCAGCTTGAACTTCCACAGCTTACAGCACCAACTACATCCCTGGTTCCTACTACACAACCAGCAAGGGAGAAAGGGCAAGAAAGCCTAAACTAAAGAGATAAACTTCACCCAGCATAAATACATCTAGTAAGCCAGATGTCAATACACCAACAAAAAATTACAATCCATACCAAGAAACAGGAAGATATGGTCAGGTTAAGGAACAAGATAAGCCTCTGGATGACATAAAAGAATTGAAACAACTAATCATGGATGTACCAACAAATCTCTTTAATAAATTCATTTGTAATGGTAAAAGAAATTAAGGATATTAGGAAGACATTGGATGAGCACATAGAAGAATTTGAAAGCATACATAGAAAAATAAATCATTTGGAAATGAAAAGCATAATAAATGAAATTAAAAATACATTGGAATCATATAACAGCAAATTTGAGGAAGCGGAAGAAAGAACTGGTGAACTTGAAAAAATGGCCTCCAAGAGTGAACATACAAAAGACAAGATGAAGGAAAAAATGGAAAAAATTGAACAAGGTCTCAGGGAAATAAATGATGGCAAGAGATATGCAAACATATGTGTCATGGGTGTCCCAGAAGGAGAAGAGAAGGAAAAAGGACAGAAGGAAATTAATAGAAATAATGGTAGAAAATTTCCCAACTCTATTGAAGGATATTGATATATGTATCCAAGGAGCGCAAGGTACTTCCATCCTAATAAATCTGAATAGACCAACTCTGAGATACAGACTAATCAGAAGGTCAAATGCCAAAGACAAAGAGAGAATTCTGAGAGCAGCAAAACAATGTAGAGGAGATGGACAAATTCCTAGTAACAAATAAATCACCTACACTGATCCTGGAAGAAATAGAAGACCTCAACAAACCAATCACAAGGGAGGAGATTGAAACAGTCATCAAAAACCTCCCAAAAAAACCCAGGGCCAGATGGTTTCACGAGTGTATTTTACCAATCATTCAAAGATCATCTAATACCAATATTGCTCAAGCTTTTCCAAAAAATTGATTACTAAAGAATGCTACCAAACTCATTCTATGAAGAAACCATTACCCTAATACCAAAACCAGATAAAGATACTACAAAAAAAAAAAATTACAGTCCAATATCTATAATGACTAGATACAAAAATCCTCAACAAAATACTTGCAAACAGAATCCAAAAGCACATTAAAATAATTATACACCACCATCAAGTGGATTTTATCCCAGGTATGAAAGGGTGGATCAACAGAAGAAAATTAATTAGTGTAATAAACCACACTGACAAATTGAAGAAGAAAAATCACATGATCCTCTCAATTGATGCAGAAAAGGCATTTGACAAAATACAACACCCTTTCTTGATAAAAAACAAAACAAAACAAAAAAAACACTCCAAATGATAGGAATAGAAGGAAGCTTTCTCAATATAGTAAAATGCATATAAGAAAAACCTACACCTAGCATGGTACTCAATGGTGAAAGACTGAATGCTTTCCCACTGTGATCAAGTAGAAGACAAGGATGCCCACTGTCACCATTGTTCTTCAACATTGTGCTAGAGGTACTAGCTAGAGTACTTAGGCTAAATAAAGATATAAAAGGCACCAAAATAGGAAAGGAAGAAGAAAACTCTCCCTATTTGCTGATGATATGATCATCATTATCTAGAATCTCCTGAAAAATCCAAAACAAATTTACTAGAACTAAAAAACAAGTTCAGCAAAGTAGCAGGATAGAAGATTAATATGCAAAAGTCAATAGCATTTCTATATACTTCTGATGTGCAATCTGAGGATGAAATCAGAAAAGAAATTCCATTTACAATAGCAACCAAAACAATCAAATATTTAGGAATAAATTTAACCAAGGACATAAAGGGTCTGTATTCAGAAAACTACAAAACATTGCTAAAACAAACTGAAGAAGACTTAAATAAATGGAAGGACTTTCCATGTTCATGGATTGGAAGACTAAATATCATTAATATGTCAATTCTTACCCAAACCTATTTATAGATTCAACACAATCCCAGTAAAAATCCCAAAAGCCTTTTTTACAGAAATGGAAAAACCAAATATCAAATTTATTTGGAAGGCTAAAGGGCCCCAAATAGCCAGAAAGATCTTAAAAAAGAAGAATAAAGTTTGAGAACCCTCACTTCCAAACTTTAAAGCATTTTACCTAGCTACAGTGGTAAAACAGCATGGTACTGGCATAAAGACAGAAACATTGACCAATGGAACCAAATTGAGAATTCAGAAATAGACCCTTTCATCTATGTGCAAAAGATTTTTTTTTTTTAGGTACTAGGGCCAGGGATTGAACCCCAAACCTCTTAAGTGGGAAGCCAGTGCTGAACCACTGAGCCACATCGGCTCCCCAAGTGATTTTTGACAAGACGGTCAAGCCCTCCTAGCTGGGCCAGAACAGCCTATTCAACAAATGGTGCTGGGAGAACTGGATATCCATATCCAAAAGAAAGAAAGAAGACCCCTATCACAGACCTTAAAAAAAATTAACTCAAAATGGATTAAGGTACTAAATATAAATGTGACAACCATAAAACTCCTAGAAAAAAAATGTAGGAAAATCTCTTCAAGATCTCGTGGTAGGCAGTTGTTCTTAAATCTTACACCCAAAGCATGAGCAATAAAAGAAAAAATAGATAAATGGGACTTCCTCACAATTAAACACTTTTGCACCTCAAAAGACTTTGTCAATAGGGTAACAAAGCAGCCAACTCAATAGAAGTAAATATTTGGCAATCGGATATCCAATAAGGGTTTAATATGCATGATATACAAAGAGATCATACAATTCAACAAAAAAAGACAAACTACCCAATTAAAAAATGGGCAAAATACTTAAAAAGACAATTGTCCAAAGAAGAAATACAAATGGTGAAGCAGCACATGAAAAAATGTTCAACATCAATAAGGATTAGGGAAATTCAAATCAAAAGTACAATGAGATATCATTTCATACCTATCAGACCGTCCACTATTAAAAAGTCAGAAAGCTGTAAATGTTAGAGAGGATGTGGAAAGATAGGCTTATTCACTGTTGGTGGCAATGTAGAATGGTACAACCACTGTGGAGGACTGTTTGGCAGTCGCTAAGAAAGTTAGGAATTTCCATGGGATCCAGCAATACCATTACTAGTTATATACCCTAAAAACGGAGAGCAGTGACACAAACAGACATCTGCACACTGATGTTCACGGTGGCATTATTCACAATTGCCAAAAGTTCAAAACAACCCAGGTGTCCATCAACTGATGAATGCATAGACAAATTGTGGAGTATTATGCAGACCTAAGAAGAAATGAAATTGTGAAGCATATGACAACATGGATGAACCTGGAGGACATTATGTTGAGCGAAGCAAGCCAGAAACAAAAGGACAAATTAGCTAAATATATTGTGTAAACACATGGAATGAATAATTAGAATATAGGTCAACAAATAGTAAGAGGGTAGAAAATGGAACCCTGAGGGTTAAACTGTGCAGAATTGGTAAAATAAAATAAAATTTAAAATGAAGTGAAATAAAATAAAATAAAATAAAAGGGTGCTTGTAAATTTTTGGAAATGAATAGAAATGGTTAAAACATATCATGGTTTTATAACTAGCAGTACTATTGTATGGGTCTGACAGTGGTTGAAAGAGAAAGTCTAAGGTCATGTATATGACTAGAAAACAAGCTAAAAACTGTAACATGGGACTGTATAAGATAGTAAAATGTCATGTAAAACATGAATATGGGGAAGATAGCATATATAACGTCATGCCATGTTTTTAGAAAATATAAATACAAATATACTAGAGAGAAGGAAAAAGAATAGCAGCTATGTAAGGCAGGCAAAGTATGGAGAGATTGAGGGGTGATGAGTTTTGTTTATTCATTGGTTTGTTTTTTGTTTATTATTATTATTGGAATAATGAAAGTACTCTGGGTATGATTGTGGTGCAGAATACACAAATATGTGATTACACTGACTACCATTGATCATACTCTTTAGATGGATTTTTGCTTTGTTAATATGTCTCAGTAAATTTGATTTGCTAATTTAAAAATGTCTTTAAACTTCTAAAAAGAGAAATAAATAAATAAATAATTTTTAAAAAGATAAAAAACTGTGTGGCCCCAGTGAAGAGATACTTCAAAGTACAAATTTATCCAAAAGAAATTTTTAATGTTACCCTGTATTTATTCATTTTTTTCATACCAGAGGTGTTGAAACAGAACTCAGCAACAATTTGAAAATCAGTGTGCTGTTTGGTTTGGAGAATGAGCATGGAAAAAAGTTGTGCGCTTAAAAATACGCCCAAAATATTTCAGAAATTATCACTTTGTGTAAGGAAATGCAAGACACAGTAATTATGTGTAGTTCTTAGATCCTTATATACCCTCTGTTTAAAAAAAAGCTTTCCCTCAACTTTTCATTAATAAATTAATCTGTGAAAAGCAAAAAGTAGATAGACAAAATAAAATGTTTGTTCTAAACATTCTTATTCTTCCTGGGTGCAAAGTAGCATATATTCCTAAAATTTGCTCCACTTTATCAGTATAGAATTAGTCTAACTCAGGCAATTTCCTTGCTTCCAGATGTTACGAGTTTTGAGTTACATGATATCAATAAAGTTACATACTAAACCAAAACAAACAAAAAAAACAATGGTGATAACAGACATCCTTGTCTTGTTCCTGATTTTAGGAAAAAAATCTTTAAGTCTTTCACTATTGAGTATGATATTAGCTGTGGGTTTGTTATAAATACCCTTTATCATGTAGATGAAGTTCCCTTCTACTCTTCATATCCTAATTTTCGTTATTAGGAAAAGGTCCTGGATTTTTTCAAATGCCTTTCCTGCATCAGTTGAGATGATCATGTGATTTTTTCCTTTTTTCTGTTAATATGGTGTTTACATTTATTTATTATCACAGGTTAAACCACCCTTCTTTTCCTGGTATAAACTTCACTATTAATGGTGTTTAATTCACTTAGTGTGCTGTGATATTCAGTTTGATATTATTTTTTAAGGTTTTTGCATGCATATTTATAAAGGATATTATTCATCTGTAATTTTCATTATTATGCTGTATTTATCTGACTTTGGTTTTAGGGTAATATTAATCTTATACAATTTGTTAGGAAATGTTTATTCTTCTTTAATTTTTTGGAAGAATTTGGGAAGAATTGGTGTTAATACTTTTTTGAATGTTTGGTAATATTCACCAGTGAAACCATCTAGTCCTGGGCTTTTCTTTGTTGGAAGGTTTTGTTTTGTTTTGTTTTGTTTTGTTTTGTTTTGTTTTGTTGAAGGTTTTTGATTATCAGTAAAATCTCTTTATTTGTTACTGATATGTTGAGATATTCTATTTTATGTCGAGTCTCTTTAGGTAATTTGTGTGTTTCTAGGAATTTTTCAGTTCATGTAGGTTTTCTAATCTTCTGTCTTAAAATTATTCTTAGTATCATCTTATAATCATTATTATGATAAAAGATAGGTAGTAAGAGCCTCACTTTCTTTTCTGAGTTTAGTTATTTGTGTCCTCTCTCTTTGACAGTCTAGCTAACCCTTGTGTCAATTTTACTGACCTTCTCAAAGAATCAACGTTTGGTTTCATTGATTCTCTCTAGTGTTTTCCTATTCTTTATTTCATTTATTTCCACTCTAAACTTTATTATTTCTATTCTTCTGCTCATTTTGGTTTTAATACTGCATCTCGTAATTTTTGGTATGCCATGTTTTGTTTTCATTCATCTCAAGTTATTTTCTAATTTTGATTATGGTTTCTTCTTTCACCCATCGGTTGTTTAATAGTGTATTGTTTAAAGTCCACTTATTTGTGAATAATCCAGTTTTCATTCTGTTCTTGATTTCTAACTTCATTCCATTTTGGTCATAGAAGGACTTTGTATGATTTAAATTTTGTATTTATTGAGACCTTTTTTGGGACCTAATATATGTTCTACTCTGGAGAATAATCTTTATACTCTTTAAAATAATGTGTATTCTGCTGTTGTTGGGCAAAGTTTTCTACATGTCTCTTATGTACAGTTGGTTTAGAATACTATCAAAGTCCTCTAATTCCTTATTAATCTTTGGTTTAGATGTTCTATCAATTATTGAAAGTGGTGTTTTGATATCTACTCTGCTTAATGTAGAGCATTCTATTTCTCCCTTCAATTCTGTCATTTTTTTCCTTCATATAATTTGAGGCTCTGTTGTTTAGTATATATGTTTAAAATTTTAATGTATTCTTGCTTACTTATTCTTTTTATCAATATGTAGTGTCCTTCTTTGTCTCTTGTATTAGGCTGAATAATGAACTCCAGAAAAACATGATCTTAATCTTAACCCATTCCAATGGTGTGAACTCATTGCAAATCAGACCTTTTGAAGATGTTGTTTTAGTTACTGTATGGCCAACTGAATAAGCATGGGTCTTAATCTGGATTACTGGAGTGCTTTATCTTCAAAAAAAGAATCAGAAATAGTAAGAGAAAACCACATGGAGGAACAGAAGCTGGAAATCAATAGAGAAAGGAGCAGACTTTGCCATGTGATGGAAAAAAGCTGAGGAATGCCAAGGACCACTGGCAGCCAGAACCAGAACACCACAGCCCACAGGGAGAAAGTGATGCCTTGCTGATGCCTCAATTTTGGACTTCATCTAGTTTCAGAATCATGAACCAATAAATTCCTATTTTTTTAAGACAACCCTCTGTATGGTATTTATTTTAGCAGCTGGGAAACTAAGACATTGTTTATAAAAGTTTTTTTTACTTAAAGTCTAATTTATCTGATATTAGTATAGCCACTTTACCTCTCTTTTGGTTATTATTTGAATAGAATATTTTTCCCATCCTGTCACTTTCAATCTATACATTACTTTAAACTTAAGGTGAGCCTCTTGTAAATAGCAAATAATTGGATCATGCTTTTTCATCTATTTTGCCAATCTCTGCCTCCAATCAAAACTGGAGAGTTTAATACATTTATATTTAAAATAATTACTGATAATGGGTAATGAAAATGCCATCACACTATGTGATTTGTGTATTTCATACCATGTATTGTTGTATAATATTTAGATTTTTTATGTAGCTACAATGGGGCTTAAATTTAACATACTAAATCCATAGCAAACATGCTTAATTTGATACCAACTTAATTTCCGTAGGTACACAAACTATGTTTCTACTTTGCTCCACCCCCCCCCTTATTTTATGTTTTTCTTGTCACAAATCTCATCTTTATACATTGTGTTCCCAATAACATAGGTTTATAACTACTCTTATGCATTGATATTTTAGAACAAAAAGAAGTAAAGTGTGAAATTACAGCCCAAAATTACAATACTGGCCTTTATATTTACCCATATAGTTACCTTACCAGAGATATTTATTTCTTCACATGGCTCTAAATTACTATCTAGTGTCCTTTCCTTTCAACCTAAAGAACTCTCTTTAGCATTACTTGTAGGGTAGGTCTGTTGGTGAAAAACCTCTTCAGCTTTTGTTTTCCATGGAATATCCTAATTTCTCATTCACTTAATTTTTTTTAATTTTTGTTAGCTAGCAATCAATATATTGTTGTTCTTTTTAATCCTTTTTTATTTTTTTAAAAATGCTTTAGATTACATAAATGCTACATAAAAAAATATAGCAGATTCTCATGCCCTACTCCCTACCCCTCCCACATTTTCACATATTAACATCTTTCATTCATGTGGTACATTTGTTACAATTGATGAACACATATTGAAGCATTGCCACTAAGTGTGGATTATAGTTTACATTGTAGTTTACACTCTGTACTGCACAATTTTGTAAATTATGACAAAATACATAATTGCCTCTATACATCATTGCAGCATCATTCAGGACAATTGCAGTGTTCCCAAAACGCCCCCATATTACACTTGTTTTTCTCTCTCCTTCCCCTAAGAACTTCCAGTAGCCACTGCCTCCACATCAATGATAGAAGTTCTTCCATTGCTAGAATAACAATAAGTCTATAGTAGAATAACAGTAAGTCTACTCTAGTCCATCGTTCACTTCCCAATTCTGAGGATTCTGGGATGGTGATGCCCACTCCACCTCTAATTGAGAAGGAGTTTAGGTCCCATGGGGCAGATGGATGGGTCTATCTTGCTTGCAGTTGCAGACTCTCTCTGTTTCTTAGGATGGGCATTGTCCATCATCATCTCCTTGTTAGTTATCCTGGGTGTGTCCAATGAACTGGGCAGTAGGTGTTGCAACTCTGTTGAGATTCAGAGCCTAACTGGCACATAGACAGCCCAAAGATTTAAGTCTCTTGGACATATGCCTATCAAGTCTAGTACTAACTATAGGTTCAAATAGAAGGGGCAGAGGATCCCTTTGTAGGGAAACCACAAATGAGTCAAACTGTCACAATGGAGTGTAAATTCTAAAGTAGGGCCCACTGGAAGGGCACCAAACTCCTGAGCTGTCTTCCCTGACTATAGTGTCTGGATTTCTCTAGAGTACTCAGGAGCCCTGCTATTTGATGCACTATTTACTGTGGCAGTCAATGAGATCCTGCTGAGACATGCTTAAGGACAGTTTTCCAGACACAGAATTACTGCTTGACAAATTTTGTCTTCCTGTACTTTATGTCATCTCACTGCCTTCTTGCCTCCATGGCTTCCAATGAGAGACCAACACTTAATGTTATTGACACATACCTGATGTGCTAATTTTCTTTTGCTACTTCCATGGTTCTCTTTTGTCTTTGGCATTTGACATTTTAATTATAATATGTTGTGGTATAGACCTTTGAGCTTATAAAATTTGGAATTCATTGAGCTTCTGGGATGTGTATATTCATGTCTTTTTAAAAATTTGCGTAGTTTGCTGCCATTATTTCTTCAAATATTCTTTCTTCTCTTTTTTTCTTCTCCTTCTGGGACTCCCACAATGCATATATTCCCACAATACATATATTGAAATGCTCAGTGGTGTCCTACATATCTCATTGGCTCTGTTCACCTTTCTAATTTTTTTTTTCTTTTTATTCCTCAGACTGAATAATTTCAATTGTGCTACCTGCAAGTTCACTGAGTTTTTCTTCTGCCAGCTCTATTGCCTGTTGAACCCTTGTGTTGAAATTTTTATTTCAGTTACTGTACATTCAGCACCAATATTTTGATTTTGTTCATTTTTATCATTTCTATATCTCTATTAAAATTCTTATTTTGTTGATATATAATTTCCTGATTTACTTTAGTTCTTTGTGCTTTCCTCTAATCTTTGAGCATTTTTAAAACAGTTTTTATACATTTTTTTCTATATGCAATATCTTTCTTCCTTATTGCTGTTTCTATTACTTTATCTTCTTCTTTTGATGAACCATCCTTTCCTGATTGTCTGCTTTGTGATTTTTTTGTTGAATTTTTGATATTTAATTATTTTAATGTGCTAACTCTAGAAATCATATTCCCCACTTTCCCCAGGGTTTTCTATTTTGCTTCTTTCTTATTGTTGAAGGCTATAGTAGTCTATTTGTTTAAAAATTTTTCCAAACTATGTAGAAAAAAGATGTATATCTTGATATATGAAGTTATTGAAGCCTCTGTTCTGTAATTTTGTATTCAGCTTGTGTTATGACAGAGATTATCTTAAAAGGCAGAAGCTAACAACAAAAACAGCATCAAAAATGAAAGAAGAACTCTTTCATAGTCTTTGTAGATTGACTCTGTGCTTGTGCTTTCAGTCAGCACTTAGCCAGTTCATGGTGGACCTAATAAATGGCCTGAGGTAAATGTATAGGGCCATTTCACATCTTTTCTGAGCATGTGTCTTATCCTGGGTGCCCTTTTAACTCCCATATACACAGATATTTCTGTTTGGTATGTTCCTAACTTCCCCTCAGAAATCCACAGCCTTTCCTACCGATCCTGGTGTGTTAATTTATGTCTCAAACTATAATACTTTGCAGCAGGCAGCTGTGGTTTGATTGTTTTCTTTTAGAAGCTCTGCCAGCATCTTCTACCTCTGGAACAAGTTCTGAGACTGGCAATACAGAGATGAGCATGCTGAATCTGTCCTCCATGCTGCCATCTGAAGAACTGATATTGACATAAATGCATTCTAATATGCACAAAGTATTACTCAGCTCCATCCATTGCCCAGGACCAGGAAACTGCCCTGGAAGAATGGACTGGCACCACACTGAGTTGGGGAGAGAATGAGGAAAGGCAAGTAAAGACATCACAAGGTTTTCCTACCATTTTTAAGTTGCTATTTTATTGATTTGGCACTCTCCAGTCACAGCAATTATTTAACTCTGAGAAAGTTGGTTCTGCCATGTTCTGCTGTTTTTCCAATGTTGCATTGGGGGATAGACTCCAGGATTTTCTCAGTCCTCCATCTTGTTGACATAACAAACTATTGCCTTTTTTCACACTGTTCTATCTGCCATGAATATCCTCACATCTCTTTCTTCATGTAACACCTCCCTCAAATGCCAAACTTTAGTTACAGCATACATCCTTTATGGTGATTTTTGTGGGCACAACATGTAGAATGGAGCACTCCCTGTCTAGTAGTTTCATGATGCTTTGTCCAAATTTCTACTTTAGCTTTCAGGACACTGGTGATTTAAAAATAGAAAATTTTTCTTGTCTTTAAGTGTTGGAAAGTTGGGATTACATCTTATTTATATTTCTACCCACAATGCCTGACATAGAATAGATGTTTAATAAAGACTGGGTGACTGAATGAGACTGGGCTAAATACTATAAGGGAAAGAGAAAGAAGGAAAAAAGGGAGAAGTCCCAGATGAGAGGAAGTAGGAAAAGACCTGATTAGTATATGATAATTGCTCAAGGTTGGAAAGTGAAGGGAATATTTAGATCTTCTCTATTGCTTGTGGTGGTTCACCAGAATTGATTCAGAAAGGATAAATTCTGGAATAGGTTTTGCACATTTGGTTATATCTTCCTATCACTGTCACCTTTGAGATGAGCAAGCAAAGTATGTATTAGAGTGAACAGTCTATACAAGTCCTTTCCATTCCTATAGGCAAATTTTAGCCAAGGCCCATATGTCTTCATGGCTGGATTATAGATGAATCTCTGATCCCACTCTCTTATCTATTTTAAAACATTTTAGACAATTGTCACTAAATTGTCTTCTCCATATCCTTTATTTATTTATTGTGTTTTTCCCTTGGAAGGTCATATTTTTAATGGCTTGTAATATAATCCTACCTACCCAGACAATCACTAGTTTATTTTTTCCCAGAATATATAAACCAAGGCCTTAATACCAGAGATTGTGATTTAGGAAGTCTGAGCCAGCACCCATAATTGTAAAATAAAAACAAGTGATTTTCATACACACCAATGATGGAAAAACACACATTATTCAGACAATTGAGGTCCCTTGTTGTCTTAATTTTCTGTTCCCAAAGTAGCTTTCCAAAAATAGTATCTCCCACTTTTTTGCCCCATAAATCATTTACTCTAATGGAGGAAGGGGGGAATTCTACCAATGTGTCTTAAAATCTGCATGCTGTTTTAGCCACTTAGCCAACTTTTAATTTTGTTAGCACTACTGAAGAATTTATGAGAAAAATGCAAGGCATAGTAGAAATATTATAATTTTAGTGTTAGGCAAACACAATTTTGATTCCCTACCCACCCTTTGCTAGCTGTATTATTTCTGGGATTGTCAATTATGTTACCTTTAACTTGTGAAGATTAAATAAGATGATCTTAGTAAAGCATTTTGTCAAGTAGAGGTTTTAAGTAAACATTGCTTTTCTCATCATCTAACCATGCAGATTTGCAAGTTCTTAGACAACAGCTGTCATTTGGATCATTATTTATTCTCAGCTTTATAATGCCTTCTAAATAGAATTATAAACTGTGGGAGCACCTCTATAAGCTGATCAAGTTTATGCACTGTACAACTCTAAGTGGCATCTTTATCTCATTGAAGAAATGGTCCTTTCCATTTTTTGCAGTTCAGCCTTCTATAGCTACATTTAGAGCTCCTGTAGGCTGTGTATACAGTAATTACTCAAAGTGTATATGTGTTGATCTGACCTTGAGACAAACAATTAATTAAACTTTTGACAAATAGCAATAACTTTTCAAGTTTTGAGGGAAAAAAAAAGAAAGAAGAGCATTTTATCTGGTGTGTTTTCATCTCAATTAAAATCTTATATTTGGAAGAACATTTTCCTCTCTTCGTTTTTAGAGTTTATTGCTAGCCTAGTCAGGAGAATTAATGATGCAGGACAAAGGAACTGCTGTTATTTAGGAAATAAGTGCCCCATAAGAGACTTGATAATGTGACAAATGTCTTTTGAAGTAGCACTCATTCTAATCAGCGCAGTAGTGGCTATATGCATTAATGACTTATGGGACATATTTGAAATGATTACTCACTTGCCTTTGACCTGATTGTGATAGTACAGTGACATGGAGGTGTTACATTTTATTTTCTTCAACTGTTACATTTATAGTTGCTTACTATGGGTCAGTGATAGACCAATGTATTGATTGTTGGGAGGCAGAAGTTAATAAAAAGGCAGTCAGCTAACTTGTCAGTTTTTGAGTTTCCACTTGGATAGCCAGATGCTCAAATGTCATTTAGGTCTCAGGGCACACAACAGAGAAACACTAGCTTAATTTAACTTTTTATTTGGGCTGTGTGAGAGTAGAAATTGTCTATGATGATAATCTTAATTTTCATTGTTTAAAATCAATTTCAAATCTATTTTTTTTTTTAAAGAAACCGTATCACTAGTCTTTGGATTAAATAATTGTTTAGAATGGGCATTCCTAACTTAAAAGAGAATTTAGCTTTTTAATATCTATATATCTATATATATCTATCTAATCTATCTTTATCTATTATTACTCATATAGTGTTTGGATTCCCTGTCCTGTCCCTAATTCTTATATACCAAGGAAAATTAACTATAACGAATTCCTTAAAAGTAAAAGAACAAACACTTTCTGGTTCACTGTTTTCTTGCATTTTTTTAACCTCTAAAAAGCTCATGTTATGGTAATTCCATAATTACATCTGGTTTAATTGAATCACTTAAAAATGGAATTATACATTTCAAATGTGTGGCAAGGCTCTTATCAGTGAAGCTTGTATTTAATAATGATTTGTGTGAAGGTGAAAATGCTGAAAACAGTGCTATTGGCCTTTGGCTCTCTATTACAAGTGCAGTATATGCTAATGGCTCAGTAAGTGTTTGTCTCTTTCAGAGATGAATCTAAGTAGAAATTCCATTTAAAATGTGAACAAGGGCAGAGAAAGCAATTTTTAAAGTGGAGATGTTGAGAAATAAGCTTGTCAGCTGTTCTTCTGACAGCCCTCTTGAATGAAATTTCCACTGTACGTTATGCAGACTACCTACATAAGATTTTTATTTTTTTAAGTGCCAGTTATACATTCCATGGGAGCCCCAAAATGGAAAAATCATTAAAAAGTTGAGTTTTATCAGGGACTGTAACTAGAATATTTTATTGTACGTAAACAAAAATCAGTCTCTAACTATACAACAGCTTGGGGAGTTCAATGAAATTTTGGCATTTTTCAAAATACTTTACCTATATTCAAGACCTTTATTCCAATCTTTTGTTTAAAATGAAGAGTTTTGCCATTTAAACTTTGCAGCAAAATTTTGAATTACCCAGAGAAAACTAAGGAAAATAGCCAATCAAATCAGGTTTGTTAATTGTTTCCTCTAAAGGTGTTTTCTAAAAGAAAATCAAAGACTTTAGAGAAAACATTATATATTCTCATACATATTTCTGACATATTTCATGATATTATATATATGTGGGAAGTCAATACATTGATTCTATTCAAACTTATTTTTTAAAAATTAATTAGCTCTATGTTGTACATTTTAAAATAGATCTGAGATTCTCATATCACTTATTTATGACTACCCATTCTGCTTACTTACATAATTTGACAATTATATTTGCAAATTCATTCTTGCAGAATTCTAGGGAGGATCAGATTGAATAATGAATATGAAATACTTTGTATACTAAGTATTAAGTATATTCTAAATATTAAGTTACATACAGGTGGGATAATATCATTTTTAGTTCTATAATACCAAACAGGAAAAACATGATCCTAGCCAAAAGGCAAGAAAATCACATTAAAAAGGAGAAAAAGAAACATTGCATATAATTTCTATTTCCCTGCTGAGACTTTTTTCTTTTCTTTCCACTTTTTCATTTATTTCAAGACTGCTCATCATTGTTTGTTGAAGCACTTTTACCATGGCTGCTTCAAAATATCTGTTAGATAATTCTAAATCTCTGTCATCAATTATTATCTTTTTTTCATCCAGTTTTAGAGCTTCCTGATTTTTGTTCTGAGGAGTGATTTTCAATGAAACCTGATATTTAAATATTATATTATGAAACTCAAGACCTTATTTAAATCTTAATTTTTGATTAGAATTTTCATTCACCATTTTGGGGACTGAATCATGTCCCACCAGAAACATGCTCAGGTCTTAAACCCTGGTCCTGTGTATGTGAACTTATTTGTAAATAAGATCTTTGAGGATGTTATTATTTGTTAGGGGGTGCCCAGACTGAATAAGGCTGGGCCTTACTCCAATATGTTTAAGTCCTTATAAGCAAAGGAAATTAGATAGAGGAGTAGAAGCCATGGGTGGAGCCATAAGTCAAAGGTATCTGGAAGAGAAAGGAGAGGACATTGCCATGTGACAGGAAAGCCAAGGAACCCAAGAATTGTTGGCCAGCCAGAATGCTACGGCCTATGTAGCTAGAAGCCTCTTAAACTGTAAGCCAATAAGTTCTTGTTAAAGTCAACCCATTGTGTGGTATTTGTCATAACAGCCAGGAAACTAAGACATACTTCTAGGGCAAGGGAGTGCATACAGCTTCTTTACTCCCAGGTGTTATTAGAATTCCATGTTCCCCTCTTTGTCTCCTTTGATATCAGATGTTTGGAGGCTCCTCATTTCTGCTAGAAAGGATGGGAACCCTGGCTTTCCATGTAGTCCACAATAACATAAAAGTGGGGGTGACTTTTTTACAGCTGGATGATGGTGAAAGTCCTGACTCAGCACTAGGCCCCTGCTCATAGTACCCAAGTGGAGAATGGGAGAGGTGCCCATTACTTCTGAGTAGAGTTAGATGTCCAAACTCCTTATGTGGTCCCCACAGACATTACTGGGGAATATAGCTCTTTAAGGTAGGTATGAAAGTACTGAGTCTCTGATTGTTTTCTTCTGACACCTCCATGGCAGTGGAATTGGAGTGCCTCATTACCACCTTGCAAGGATGAAAGTCTAAGTTCCTACTAGGTCTTTGCTATGTGGGAGTAGAACCACAATTTTGTTTTTAACTTTTGGCTAGAGTAGAGCAGTTATTGTCCAAAAGTTTTCTTACTGATAGGCTACCCTTTCCCTGGTCCTTTGGCTAGAGAGAGCAGGCCTTTGTTGGGATTTGTTTTGTGTAGGCATCCTTTGGTATTTCTAAGTTGCCAGCTTTTTCATTTCCATGTCCTGGATAAATGAGGCAAAAGAAAACCCAAAGAACCCACCACCATGGCATTCCCCAGATCCTAAAGTCCCTAGTCGTTTTGCTTTTTTCTATCCATCTATCAGAGTCCTCGTATTTTTTGTTTTGTAAATAATGCTTAAGGTTTTCAGCTGTACTTAATGGGAGGAATAGGGAAATATACACCTACTCCATCTTTTGGAAGCAGAATTTAAGGAAAGAAATTTTGACCAATCACAACTAAAAATCAACCAAATAAATCATTGGAGCTTAGTTTTAATGATTATAAAGTCACTTTAATAGGAGAAAATTTAGTAAAGTCTTGAATTGTATAAATGGCCAAACTTATTTTGAGTCAAAAAGTGGAGCCATGGGTTAAATGATGAACAAGCATTACTACATTAAATGGCAAATTTTAATATGCTCAAAAATATAATTGCACAAATGGTCCACTTTATTCTTTATGTCATAGATGTACAAATAAAAAGAATAGCATTGTTTACTCATCTTATTGTTATTTCTATATCTTTATTAATGATATGATAACATATTTATGGACAAAGGTAAATATAATAAGGTAAGTAGAACATAAATCAATATGATACATGGGTTTTTAATGAACAAAATATTAACATAAAGATCCACCTCTAAGTCTATCAGTGGGTCAATCCTATGCAGGCAAAAGAGTGGGTAGTTCACATTCAAATAATGAGCACAGGAAAGCATTGCCAGCACCTGCAGCATACTAAAGGATTTGCCTTTGTTGTTGTTGCTGTTGTTATTTGCCATTTATTGACCATGATGGTAAACACAGTAAATTAGAAAAAAAAAATGTTTTTTTTTTGTTATTTAATACTTATATTTAAATAATTATATTTTCATACAGAACTTTGGAATTGTCCTGCATGACTATTAACAAATAAGTCAATAGATAAAATATTACCTTCACTTCAAAGCAGGCCATTATACATTTTGTCAAAACCTATAAAATTGTGTGGGGCAAAGTGTAAACTGTAATGTAAACTATAGTCCATGGTTAGTAGCAAGGCTTCAATGTGTCCATCAATTGTAACATATGTACCACAATAATGAAAGATGTTGTTAATGTGGGAAAATGTGGGAGGGGGAGGGGAGGGGGTATATTGGAATCCCCTATATATTTTTTTTTGTTCCCCTATATTTTTGATGTAACCTTTATGTAATCTAAAGTTTCTTTAAATATCAAAAATTTTTTAAAAGTTATATTTTAATAAAATTTGGTATGCAATGTAGCATAACTTTGAAAGATTCCATCTCTGCCCAGTAGTAGTGTTTTTTTGCTTGGTATGCAGTTAGAGTTTAATGGTTAAGATTTTAAAGCATAAGGTTAAGTTTTAATATTTTCTTGAATAATGGAAATGTCATAATAAAGACTTCAAACACGGCAAGAGGGCTGAATTCACTGTTTTCCCTTAATAATATAATATGGTTTCTAAATTAAATATGTTAGCAGATATTTTTTATAATTTCCCAGTCTGTCAACAACCAAAAGACAAAATTTGTATTGATTTCATCTCTACTGAAAATATTATTAAAGGAGAAAAGAGTTTGAGAATTGGATGAAAATCTTTCATTTAAAGCATTTATTACAATTATGTTCGGTACAAGTTGCCATAGTGTATAAGTAATACTAAGAACATGAGATTATGTCTCTTCATGAAAATGTTTGATGACTATTCTCAGATGGTAAAAGATTGACCAATAAATGAGAGACATAAATTTGCCATGGAATTCTAGCAATGTAAATTGAATTCTCAGAAAGAAAGCACACTTATCAAAGTTTCTACCAACGGTGACATGGAAATATTACATTCGACTGTTTCTTTGTCAATATATCAGACATTTCTTCCCAGTTTTTAGCATTAGATTGTCCTTACATCAATGTAATAAGAATTCCCATTGTATCCACCTATTTATATGACACTGTTCTTAAAATATTCTGATACTTACCAAGATAAAAGCAAATATTCATGGAAACAAATTATGATTTTTGGTATCTGATCTTTTTAATTCAGCTAAGTATTCTAAAATTGATTATAACTGCATACTATACAGCAAGATTTTCCCCAGATGCTAATATAATATAAATATGGACACATACTGTATAGACAAGATTTACATTGATTAGATACTTCAGTTAAGCTTTGTGTGTTTTGATAAATGTTTTGGGCTGTGTGCCTTCAGCCATTCCACTTTCTACCATTAGAGACTCTTCATGGAAAAGCTGGAGAAAGGACCTTGCTCAGTTATTGATTAGTAGCATTAACATTATGGAATTTAGCATTGTTATAAATTTAGTTGCATCCAAATCACTGGGAATTTTGTAGACCTATTCCATGACAATTTTCAATTCTTACACTACCATAGCACATTCTCATAAGCATGCTTTATCATCATTTTGTTATATTTAAATTCAAATTCGCATATTACATTGTTAGTGGTAGAATATATGAAACCATATGATATGCAAATTGAGCTATTTGCACTGGATGTGTTTAAAAGCATTGGAAGAAGCAAAAGGGATGCATTTTACCTCTGAAATCTCTTGAGTACCTAGCCTTGTATTTCATTCTTTATTTGTACAAAGTTTCACTAATTCCCATCAGGGGTATTGCCATAAGATAGACTATGGTGGGAACATTGCTTCTAAACTCTATTTTCTTCATTTACACATTAGAGCTATCACTGTCTGTGGCAGTTTAATATTATTTATGAATTCCAAAAAGAGATATAGATTATGTTTGTAAACTTGTCTGTTCCCTTGAGTGTGATGTCCTTTGAGTATATTAAATTCAAAGATTTTATGTTTATTGATTAAGATTAAAGCTTTGATTAGAGCATGTCAGTAGGGCGTGGCCCAGGGTTGAGTCCCTGCCCCCTTGGTTGCTATATAAATAGATACTTATTCAGGGAGACACACATAGAAGACATGGCAGAGGAGAGAACTTAGTTTTGATGTTGGAGCCCCGGGGAAAGCTGAGCCATTTGCCTGATAGTTTGCAGTGAAGAGACCAGAGCCCTAAGCAGCTGAGAAGTCCAGGAAAGAAACGAGCCCTCCAGCCACAACTA
>JAQZBX010008495.1:16590-48054 GCA_029593785.1 Cabassous unicinctus | reverse complement strand
TGTATCTCCATTGAGGGTGTAATACCACACGGATGGGGAATGGTTGTGTGGGGTGTTTTGGGGGGTGTGGGTGGTGGGGAGCATGGGAATCCCTGTAGTTTCTGAGTAATATTTGGGTAATCTAGGCACCTTTATAAAATGTATATATATATATAACAAATAACATTTATGTAAACAAATGCACATATATGCATATATATTTATATATCATTTTACAAATAAAAAAAGAACAAATCATCCAAATTTCTGGGTATGTGGTCTGATTGCTAACCACTGCTTTTGATTAGCTACTTAAGATTGCTGGGGGTGTTCTTTGAAGGTTGCCATTGTTCCCACCCTAATTGAGCAAAGGTGGCAGAAGATTCTTAAAGACAATAAACTTCATTAAAACTATGAAAAACAGTTAATTGACTGCATTAATTAGACAACAGCTGAAACAAGAAAACAGAGCTTCAAAAGCAGTAGAAAGTCCTTATGCCACAATTGCTGGTTTCACCCCAACCCATCCCTATGTGAGTTGGACCCAGCTTGTGCTCCCATTTGTGGGTTCCTGGCCCCATTCCAGCGGGAGCATGGTAGCCCCTGTGAACATACTGAGGTGCATGTATGTCAGTGCCAATCTATGGAGTTGCAGTCTGAGGAACACAGCTGGGGAACTCATCTCAGGCTCATGCTCCCATAATCAGCCCTGAAGACAGAGAAACTGATTGCAGACAACTGGGACAGAGTGAAAAACAATTAGACAAGTTGGACTAGACACAGCACTAACTGCATTAAGTCACATAAGAGAAAACCCAGGAGGGGGTGAAAGTCTATTTCAAAGGTAGTAGAGGAGAAGTTCATTCAAACTCCTGTAATTGTCAATATTGGATTTCCTAAGGCCAAAAGCAATGATAAAGAGATATCAGACCTAAATTACCAATCTTGGAAATGAAGGAGACAGATATTTAGATAAAAATAAGGGAACTATAAGGCAATGTTACTTACAAATATAAACATAAAATTGGTAAGTTAGATGAAATGGAACAATACCTCCAAAATCACCAACTACCAATATTCACACCAGTTGAAATATATAAAATAAAGAGAGCCTTGTTGTGAAGAAATGGAATTTGTAGCTACTAACCCCCAGGAAAGGACTTTTCCTGGCCCAGATGGTTTCAAGGGCAGATTCTACAAAACCCTTAAAGACTTAAAGAAGAAATTACATCAATACTTTATAATCTTTTGCATAAAATCATTTCATAAAAGCAGCATTCCCCAATAACAAAACCCAATACAGACAGGAGTTAAAAAGTAAACACCAAAAATATCTTTCTCAAACTTTCAATACAAAAACACGTAACAAAATATTAACTTGAACCCAGTAACAAACACAAAGATTAATAAACAATAACCAAGTGAGTTTTTTACTGAGCAAACACAGGTGGTTCAATATTGGAAAAACTTCAAGGTTTCCACATATTGAGTCTAAATAAGAAAAACTAATAAGATCATAGGAATTGCTGTAGAAAAACATTTGGAGAAATAAAATTCATTCACTATAATAACTATCAGCAAACTAGGAATACAAGAAAACTTCAAAATAATAAAGATCATCTAAAAAATTCTACTGTTAAAATGATATACTTAGTGAAAGATAGATGTTTAAACACTAGGATTGGGAACAAGGAAAGGCTGTCACTTCCCACCACTCCTAGAAGTAGTACAAAATCATAAAAAGTAATAAAACACTGGAAGAGCATAAAAATGACTAAAGTTTACCCCATTCACATAAGATATTATCTCGATATAAATATCTCCAGGAATCTGCACAAAAATAAGCCTCTAGAAACTAATAAGCAGGTTTTGCCAGGGCCCAGAATTCAGATAAAACATCCAATAATCAATCTTATTTCTATGTACTAGCAATAAAAACATAAAAGTAAAAATTTTTTAAAGAATATTTCAATGAACCACATTACTAAGAAAAAAAATACCAAGATAAATATCTAAATGCAACATATACAGAATCCATAGGCTGCAAACTAAGAAATGTTTGATGTAATATATCAAGTATCTATGTTGAGATACGTACTGTGTTTAAGGACTGCAAGAATAAGCATAACAAAGGTGAATGTTTATATTGATCTATACATTCACCAGAATCCTAGTTAAAACACCAGCAGGCTTTTTGTAGATCTAGACCAACTAGTTTTAAAACTTACATGGCCAAATAAAAAATCTAGAATAGGAAAAACAGTTTTCAAGAAAAGTAATAAATGTGGATGAATCACAGTATCTTCTTTTAGGACTTATGATTTTATGGCAGTCCACAAAGAAGATAAATAAAGAGATCAATGGGCATATACAGAGAGTTCTAGAAACTCATACACATATGGTCATTTGATGTTTGATGATGATATAAAGCCTAGTCAAAGGAAAAAGAATCATATTTTGAAAAATTGACATGAGAACATTTGGACATCTGAAAGTAAAATAAAAGAAGCTCCTTCCTAAACCAAAAACTATATAGAAAAAATTAACTCTAAATGTTGTTTGTTCTACTGGTAAATTTTTAGAAAAAATATGTAAAAGAAACTCTTCATAAATAAAGTTAGACAAAGTGCTCTTAGAAATGACACCAAAAGCACAAATCATAGTGGCAGAAAATAATAATACACTGTACTTAATTAAAATAAAAAAGAGTTTTCTGAAAGAATGAAAAGAACTTAGATTAGGGGAACATATTTGAAAATCACATAATGATGAAGGTCTTGTAACCAGAACATATAAAGAACAAAATACTACAAGGAATAAAATAAACAATGCCTAAACATGTATAGACACTGCACTAAGAGAATAAAGGATTGCTCAAAAGCACTTGAAAAGACTTTCAGCAGCAGTAGCCATCATGGAAATACAAATTTAAACTAATTTGAGAAACCATGACTAAAATAAAATATGACAACAATACCAAAATATGCTAGGAATTGTCAAAACTGGATCTCTCCTACAATTCTGGTATGAATGTAAAATGATACAGCCCCTTGGCAAACTGTCAGTTTTGAATAGTGAATACCCACCATAGGACCCCACTATTCCACTGCTAGGTAATTATATGAGAGAAATGAAAATTTATGTTCATGCAAAAACTAGTATATACATTTATAGTCGCTTTATTTATTATCAGCAAAATCTGCAAACAATCCCAGTGTCCTACAATATGAAAAAGAGTAAACCAGTAGTGGAACATCATGCAATATAATATTTGACAATAAAAAGGAATAAACTACTGAAATACACAAAAAAGGTGAATCTTAAAGGCAACAATTTGGGTGCAAATATCTTCCAATGGTCTTAAGATGACATGCAATATTTTTCTATTTATGTGACCTTCTTTTAATAACAAAACTATAGTGATGGTGAACAGAACACTATTTGCCAGGGTTAGCTGGGAGATTAGTGTGATTACAAAGAAGTAGCAACAGGGAATATTTGCAAACTATTTTAGATCCTAATTTTGGTGGTGGTTACAAGAACCTATAGATATGTTAAAATTCAAAGACCATACAGATAAACAAGGCTTTTTATTGCAATTTAATTTTGGAATTATAAGTAAAAATTAAAATTAAAATTGGGAAAATTCAATGAGCTATATTTATTATCTTCTCTATATGTAATTTTTATTTCAATATAGTTTTACTAAAGACAATGGTGATGATGATAATAATAATAATAAAACCAAGGACTAGAAGTTTAACAATACTCTTTATGGGTAGAAAAGTCCAGAAGGAGCAGTTCCTTGTGGCAAGAGATGAACAGATTTTTAAAAAATTAATGAAATTTGGCTGACCATTAAATTTTTAAAATATAAAAATACAAATTTTGACAGTCTGAAATTATAACTGTATTAGGAACTGAGCCAGTTGCTTTAGGTGAGATTTATATAACACAGTCCTATGAAAGAAAGTTTTATTTTATTTACTGGTTGATTGATTAATTGATTGATTGGCTCTCATGTACAGGCTTAATGGCTAGGCAGTCCACAAAGAAGGAAATCTCATTTCCAGATATCCAGGTTACTTCTCTCTAATTTCTCTGCCATTTCCTGGGTTGTTGCTCTTGAACATGTTTTTTTGATGGAACAAAATTTCAAAGCCTGATTTTCCCTGGCTTAAGTGAAAAAGAATGTAGAGGTCTATCACCTTCATGATGCGATTATGACCCAGATCATACATCATATACACTAAAATGTCAATAGCCTAACTTCATCATATTTATTCACTTAGCTACAAGAGAAGCTGGAAATTGTATCCTCTAGGCAGGAAGTTATATATGCAGATGACATTTGAATGGGGAGGTCCCCAACGCCCAACAGAATAGAGAATAAATATTGATAGATAGTAATTTACCAAACAACAAATAAAAATTCAGAGCTAGAGGAGATTTTAAATAAGCCTGATGAGGTTCAAGTACTTCAGTGTAAGTATCAATACATAATTTTAAGGATACTTAGTTTTTATAATAGCATGCTATTTTATACGTGACATTAATGAATATAAGTGACAATATATATATAGTGCCTGGCACTTTTGCTAGTTGCCTTCCTAAGAGTTGTCTCAAATAAAAACAAAACAATGCTTCCCAGTTTTCCTAGAGGAAGGAATAAGGGTTGATGGCACCATTTAACTCAACTTTTTAAATATAAATTCAGTGGACTGTTTTGGAAATTATTTCAGGAAAAATCTTACAAAGGGCTTGACTAGCAACACACTTACTCTTCTGCCCCAATAACTTCTGTCTTTTCCTTTCCAGGTGTCTGGACCATGATGAAATGCTGGGCGCTGCTGTGCTTATTTCTACACTTGGGGAAACAGAGCCATGTGCTCAGGTCACTGAAGATAAAGTGTTAAAAAGTATGGTTTCCTGATGAAGTTTGGAACTGATATTTCAATTCTGCAATTGTTAATGTGGCAGAAAAGAAAAGCTTATTTTGCATTAGCAAAATTTTGGGGAATGTTCTTTTATTCAAGAGTATCATTATTCCAAATTCATGCTTTAAACAACACTTTCCAGCAGTGAAGAGGAGAAGGAGATTTGAAATCAATTAGGAGGAAACATGTAGGCATTTCCTCATATTTCATAATAAAGCATCCATCTCTATTGTCTGCAGTCTGAAGCATAGAGACGACATGCAAAAAAATAGAGGTAAAAAGTTATTTCGTAAAAGTACAAGAAAAAAAACTTGTAAGGAGCTAAAAAGACATTACAAATCTTCTAAATCATCATAGAGATAAAAAAAAAAAACAAAGGACAAGCATAAGTACATGAAGCACATAGAGACATATTACTAATTTAAATGTGAATAGACTATTTCCTTAAGAATCACATGTATAGTTAAGCTTTTCTGTGCTTTGCACAGTAATAGGGAAATTGACTAGAGATGAGAGTTTGCACATAGAATGTGAGACATATTTTTCCTAAGATCATTGTTTTTATGGTCATTTTTTATTTTATCTAACATTTTATCTGGAAAATTTACAAAGATATAGAATAATTGAAACGGTATAAGGAACATCTAATTATATTTTAACTGAATTTATTAATTTCTAACATATTATTTTACCTGCACATATATATTTTGAAATTTACAGATACAGATTCTTTCAACTGTTTCATAAGTGGTGCACATTACTATTTCAAATGTAATCATCATATATACCTCTATGCATATACATATAAATTTTATAATGTTGTTAAAATATAAACTTTTTCACAATGTACCAGTTAAACATTTGAAATTATGTTGCAGAAATACCCACACTTCTTTCTTAAATGCATTAGAACATATCTGATGAGATCAGGACATTCTCAAACAAAAGCATAATATCATTATCATAGTCAAGGAAGAATGTCAACCTTAATCTAACTATATTACAATTATAATATGTATACAGATATGCAATATTCTATATTATACCATATCATATACCTGTTTACAGATTATGAAATATGATAAATAATTAATAAAGTTAATGTTATGTTAATCCTTTATACTTGAATAAATTATAATTTATCTAACCAAAGAATATTGTCATAATAAAGATTGAAGTATATGTTTCTCTATAAACTAGTATTAGTAATTTAAACAATATATATTTAAATAAAAATAAAAGGCAAGCAACAATTAATATGTACAACAGGCCTCCTTTCATGTGTGAAAGGAAAATAATAAAAATAATGTATTAATATACACATACATACATACACATATATACACCCTCCTACATACACTTTTTCACTTGTTTCAATAATAATTATTTTTATTTTTTAACAGATACTTAGATTACATAAACGTTACACAAAAAATATAGGGATTCCCATATACCCCCCTCCTCACACCTCCCACACCCTCTCACATAAACATTCTGCATTAGTGTGGCACATTCATTGCAATTGATAAACGCCTTCTAGGGCTTTGCCATTAAGCATGGACCATAGTTCACACTGAAGTCTACACACTCTCCCACACAGTTCTGTATGTTTTGCGATGATACAAAGTGGCTTATATCTGTCATTGCAATGTCACTCAGGATAATTCCCAAGTCCCGAAAAAGCCCCTGTATTACAACTGCTTTTCCCTCTCCCTGCCCCCAGAGCCTTCAGTGGCCACTGGTTCCACATCAATGTTGCAATTTCTCCCATTTCTAGAATAACAATAAGTCTATAGTATAACAATACCAATAAGCCCACTCTAGTCCATAGTTTTTTCCCCAATCCTGAGGATTCTGGGATGGAGATGTACACTCTACCTCTAATTGATAGGGGGCTTATATCCCATGGGGTAGATGAAAATTAAATATCTTAATTAATTAAAATTAATTAATTATCTTTAATTAATTAAAATTAATTAAATATCTTGCTTGCAGATGCAGACTCTCTCTGTTCCTTGGGTTGATCATTGTCCATCATTATCTCCTTGTCATTGTCCTGGGTGAGTCCAATGAGCTGTAGAGTAGGTGTTGCAACTCCGCTGAGGGTCCGGGCCCACTGACACATGGACAGCTCAAAGATTCGAGTCTTTTGGATGTACACCAGAGATTACATCCATATGAGTGTTGGCTACATACACTTTTTATAATACATGTAATAAGCTTCTCTGGCACAATGCTTCAAAACCCCAAAGATATTAGATTATTTGGGTGTAGGGTAGGAAGGGTAAGGATGGCAGTGAAAATTTTGACTATAAATTTTTATGTATTTATCTTTACTTTTCATGTCTCCTTATTTTAAAAATAAATTATATTTAAATGGATGAGAAAAAAGTGCTAAAATAAAATGCAAAGAGGAAAAGTAACTTGACTGTACATCAAATACTTATTATAGTCATAAAGAAAATAAAAAAGAGAATGTCAATACCTTATAAACATGGTATGTTAAAGATTTAAATTTAGTGACCTATATACTAAATACAAAATGGGCTGCAATGTAATTTGGAACTTTTTTTCTTAGGGATAGTAACACCAGTGCAGTAATTACAAAACTAAGTAACTTGTAGTATAGACTATGAAAAATGATTAAATGTAGTGAAATCTTTGGGAACCAAGATTTTTAATATGGGAAATAAGAATTATAAAAATAGAATGGCGATGTATGGAAGTGTACATTGAGGTACTTTACTGATGTCTCATTGGAATTAGAAGAATTAGGATGAGCTTCTGAGTTGTTAAAATATGTATTTAACTGTATGTGATTTTAATTAAAACCAATTAATTTATGATGCTTTATGAGGTTATTGGCAATCAATTCACTGCTGGAAAATCTAGTTAAGAATTACATATTAAAATAAGATCAAAATCCCACTCATCTGGATCTAAAGGATTGTAACAGCACCATTTTTCATGTGCATGGTAAATAATGTCAACAACATAAAAGGGTGTAATAACATATTAAAAATAGTATTAAAATTTACCTGTCTATAAAATAAGGCAGATTTATAGCAAGGTAATTGTATAATCATATTTTACCACAATTTTTTTTCTAGTTACAGAAAAAAATATACTAATAACATCAATTCATTGTTTACTTTTGTCTGGTCAAACAATTCCTGGAAAAATTTTCCTGTATTGAACTCTGGAACATAAAAAGTAACAAAATTGTCACTCTGGTACAATTAAGATTTCTCTTTTAACATATTAAGTTATGAAATGAAAGCCCATTATTAGGTTGGTAATTATGTTTGCTTCCAGGAAGAGAAGCATATTCTCTAGAGTCTTAACAGTTGCTTTTCCAAAGGGGCAAGGGTGCATGATATAACTTACAGTGCAAATTCCAATATGAACTCTCTGACGTTGTTGGCTGGATCATTTTACTTTCATCATGTTGAAATCTCATATTGGTAATTAAATCTCTGAAACTGAAAAAACAAGAAAATACTTTGCTAAATTCTGGATTGTCTAAGGTAAAAGAAACAATTAGATGATTGTAAATATGTTAAAATGTTGTGAAAATTTACACATCTAAGGAACTTGTTGAAACCAAATATTAATTAGGTAAGGCAGGGTATGTAATTTTTTAATATCCGTTAAATGCATAGAAATGGCTTGCAATAAAAAAATGTGCTTATCTACACACAGATCTCCAATGCCCTTGCATGCAAATTTCTGCTGTATCCAAAGTGTGTTTCTGAGCCTAGTACTGTGGTTTATATTTCCTAGATAATTGGGTCTATCAGTCCTATTAGTCAAGAGGGATGTCACAAAGCAGGGGGAAAGATTACACACTAGGAGGAATTTTATGATTCCTCTAGTTTATCAGCTATCAGCCATTATGTTAAAAAGGAAGGTGAAAGAACACTTCTTTAGCAATATTCTTAAAATACAATTTAATAACCAATTTATCAATAAATTTGAATCATAATACTTCCTTGATATTAATGTATCATATTAATTATTCTCTGCATTACCTTAAGATCTAACATCTAACAGTAGTAATTTTGCCTAATGAACTCATTTTCTTTTTCTCTTTTTAATGGAAACCTGAAATAATTATTTGCTACAGAGAGAATGTTCATATATGGCAATTTTGTCTTTGACCATTTGTAAATATGTAAGTCACAGAAAAAACAAAAAGTTAATTCCTGGTTAATTTCCAATGTAAGGCTAATCCGAACCATGGGCCTCTTGCTCTGGATCCTCCTTAAATGATTTCATGTTTGTAAATACGAAGAGAGCTCACTTCAACATATATAATTCATGAGTTCACTTGCTAATATTTACACCAAGTAATCCCACAAAGCAGGTGGAAATTACACTGGATGAGGATTTTTCTAATTCTAGTGTATATTAGCTATTGATCCATTCTCTTAATAAAGAAGGTTATAAAAAGTTTTCCTCAGCAATATATTATTTTAAAAATATTTGGGGGTGGATATGGCTCAAGCAGTTGAGCTCCCACCTCCCACATTGGAGGTCCTGGGATTGGCTCCTGGTGGCTCCTGAAAATAACAAAAACAAACAACAAGCAAAACAAATGAAAAAACCAACTCAGCGAAGCTGATGTGGCTCAGTGGTTAAGCACCAGCTTCCCACATATGAGGTCCCAGGTTCAATCCCTGGACCTCAGCAACTCAAAACACACACACACAAAAAAAAAACACTTTTATTTTTCTAAATATAAGGGCAAAGTTTGGGATTTAATTATATTTGTATTAACGTGAGGAATTTGTTAACATATATTCCTTCCCACGTGAAAAAATTCTGCATTTTATATGCCAATACCAAAAATTTGGCTTAAGAAACATAAACATTTAAGAGGAAAATTAAAGGAAATCAATTGTCATTTTTTCACAATACCTGTTGGTCATATAGCATCAGTAGATCCTATGTATGTGTTTTTAACAGGAAGTTTTTGACTTATTTATCTTAATCCTCATTTAGAAAAAATAAATCAACTTTTAAAGAGTGATTATAAAGTTAAATGAGTACATTGAAAATTACTGTATAAATTATAATATTTACTTTTCAAAATATGTTTTTACAAACTTCCTTTAATTTCTCATATACACTATTATTTTTCAGTGTACTATTTATGTTATTTAATACTTTGTAGAATTTTTAATATTTGAGAACTTGACATTAAACACTGCAGATATTTTTTGTCCTAGTATTTTCCTTATTCACTCTTTTTAATAATCTTTTGTTCATTGAATAATGTTATCTAAGCATTATGTGCTTGGTATCATAATTTTCTTTCAAAAGATTCTTATTTACAGAGCATCACTGGAAAGAGTTTGTTTTATCTCAAGAAGGGCACAGATATGCTGCTGTTTAAAGGAAGGAAAGAATAGAAATAGAAATAGTGCCATTAAGGAAAGAATAATAATGGCTTCCAATTAATCTCAGCAATTCTTATTTAAATCTTTCTGGGGAAAAATTAAAATGTGGCAGAAAATAATAATTCCATTGTTTGAAGAAATCATTATTTATATTTTGCATCATTTACGCTACACATTTCATCTGAGCCAAAAATCATTGAAAATGCTCCAGGCAAAGAAATGAGGGGTGAGAATTAGTCTAGGGGAACCATAGATTTATTTTGACATTTTATTTTCTAAACATATTTTCTGTTTGGAGTTTCTGGCCTACACATGTGAGGTTTTTAAAAAGAGAATATATTAGTTTTTTAAAGTATCTGAAAAAATCTACATAATTTTAAATTTGCCCACATTCATTGAAATTAATTATTATTGTAAATAATCATAAACTTTGTGATAACTGGGCTCTCTGGTTTGCTGAAATGTAATTAGAATGGAAAACAAAGGTAAATGAAAACAATATGACCTAGCATATACAAATTTTAAATGAAATGTACTCAAATACTGAAATTGAATGGAAAAGGGATTTGAATATATATGAAAATAGGTCTGTTTTTGTTGGGTTCAAATTCAGATAGTCCCAACGAAATTTCATTTCTATTTTATAGGCCTAATTTAATTCGTATTAAGTTTATGTTTTGAGAATATAATGTTTCTCTTCATCTTTAAATGATTCTGATTTTGAAATTACAGAATTATTGACCTATTTATTCCTTTCCAATGGAAACACTTTGTCAAAGCAGGTAACACATTATTCATTTGTATGTCACTGAAAAATTACATATCAGTCTTTTACTAGGTGCCTGCTATTTCCCACCATCATTAAAATTTACATTCAAGAATAATATGTATTTTCTCTCATAATGGAACTTAGTGTTTAGACAGCGCATAAAACTATAAACAATGAGATAACAAGGCACAAATGGAAAGTGCCTAAGCAGATGTGGAGGATGGACCATCAACTTTCACTGAAAGGTGAAAACACAAAGGCTCCTGAAGGATCAATAATAGATTCACAATTTTGTTAAAGACCTGGGGTGAATATTCTATAAATATCATAAATGATGAGATATTTTTATCAGTATTTCTAATAATTTAGATCTTTAATGAAAATAGAGCTAACCCAATTCATCCTCGAACAGGGCTAAACTATTTTCCACATGTCGATCTTCACTAAGCACCTAGATTTTTCACCCTAACCTTTGTATGTATTTTTCATTTGCTCCAGATAGACCTGTGTGGAGAGACGAGATGGACATATACAATCTCACCACCATGAAGGAGTTTTTCCTCTTAAGGCTCTCTGATCTCGCTGAGATGCGCTATCTTCTCTTTCTGTTTTTGGCTGTCATCTATCAGGGCACCTTGTTGGGAAACTGCACCATTCTTCTGCCCATTGGGACTGAGAAAAAGCCCCACACAACCATGTATTACTTCTTGGAATATCTGTCTCTTTTAGACATATTCTGCCCATCAGCTATTATTCCCAAGATGCTTGAGAAATTCTTGACTGAGAAGCAAAGCATTTCTTTTGCTGGGGGTGCTTTGCAGGTTTATTTCCTGGTGGTCCTGGTGGGGACCTAAGTCTTCCTACTTTCCCTCATGGCTTATGGCTGGTATGTGGCCATATGTTTCCCCCTTCATTACACCCTCATCATGACTGAGGTACACTGTGCCAAGCTGATGGCTGTAGCCTGGGGAGCAGGGTTTCCAAATTCCCTCCTGCATATGGTGTATACCCATCTTCCTGTCTTTCTGTAAGTCCCATCAGTTTAACCAGTATTACTGTGACATCACACCAGTGGTGGCACTTATATTATTAAAAGGCTTACTCTTCTTTATTCATCTGGACTGACATTGACCTTTTAGTCATCTTCCAAGATTTATCAAATACTATCATTTTCATATGTAACATTGCCTCAAAAACTAGAAGCCATAAGCACTTTGATATGCCAAGTCATGGGCTCATGTAGATTTTCCAAAATCGGCAATGTCCCAATATGTGTCTTCTATAACTTTCCATTGCTATTCATAGAATTAATTGCTCAAATAACTGTTACTTAGATTAAGTTAGAGTGAATAAGTCCATACACGCTTGAAGAAGGAAATAAAGTAGTAATTATACATATTAGATATTTGTCTTGCTTTATGCCTGCATTTTATTCTGTATAGCATAATTTGTATCTGATATGAAAGAATCAAGTAAAATTCCTATTTTATGAAATCATCATGGAATTTGTTAAATAAAATACATATTAATAAAATTAAGTTGTGACAGTTTGATATTATTTATGAGTTCCATAAAGAGATATTGATTGTGTTTGTAAACTGGTCTATTCCTCTGTGTGTGATATCCCTTTGGTTTCACTTTTACTTTAGTAAATCAATATTTAACCATGTCATTAGAGCGTGACTCAATGTTGAGTCCCAACCCCCTTGATGAGCTGATAAAACAAACTCTCACACAGAAGTAGATACACAGGAGAACACAAAAATGACATGGCAGAGGAGAGAACTGAGCTTTGATACCGGAGCTCCAGAGAAAGATGAGACATTTGCCTGATAGATTATAGCTGACCTTGTGAAGAGACCAGAGCAACTGAGCCCAGAAAGAAAGAAGCTCCTGGAAGAGATATGAGCCCTCCAGCCTACAGCTGAGATCAGAAAAAAACGGGCCCACAGAGTCTTAAGAGAAAGTGGAAGGCTGATCTCTCGCAGACATCACCCACCATCTTGCATCAACAGACTATGGGTGAGAAAGTACCTCTTATGGAACCTTGAGTTGGACTCTTTAGGGTCTTGTAATTATAAGCTTCTATCCCAATAAATGCCCATTATAAAAGTCAACAAATTTCTGGTACTTTTCATCAGCACCCCTTTGGCTAATACATAATTAAAACAGTAAGGAAACATTCACAGTGAAAAGGAAGAAAAAATTAAATTATTTGAAATTCCACATTTCCAAAAACAACCTTTGATAAAGCCCAAACTCCAGATATTTTAGGAGACTCAGGAAGTAATATAACACCATTCATTGTTTTACTTCATCAATAAGAAATTGCTATGCCTCGTCATTGTGCCACTCCAAAACAGAAGCATATTTCCAATTTAATTTCATACTGAATTCAGGCTATCAGAAAATCACTGGCATAATAAAACAATCATTATGCTTCATATTGTCATAGCTATCAAAACTGTTTGCTGCCTCAGTATCCATCTTACCTTGCCTAACAGACTTGCCTCATCACTATCCTTTGGCCTAGTTAATTAGCAACTTCCCAGCACTGGGGTATAACCTTCCCCAGAGTGAAAATGCATCTGTGGGTACCACCCGTACCACCCACACAGCTCACCTAAAACCCACAGCTATTTCTAAAGAGAAGCTCACCATCCTACTATCTTCAGACTCCTAGTCCCTTCCGCTTTCCACATTTGCTTGCTTTAAAATAACCAATTCCATGACTCCTATGGAAACCTACTAACTTCCTCCCTTGAACAACGTTAAGGTCACAAACCCACAATCTGTTTTCGCTCTGCTTGTATGCTCCCCACCTGCTGGCTTAGTCACCCCAACCAATCACTCTTTCCTCAGCTTCTCATGGCAGCCCTCTCTCTCTCTCTCTGAAACCAATGAGTAACAAACTATCCTTGCACATTTTGGTGTCAGTTTCCCTTTGTGTTGCAGCTGAGCTCCACCCACCGGCCCAATTTAAAATCCAAGTGTTGCAACAAGTGCTGCAGGGAGCCAAGTGTGAAATGAAACATAGTGCCTTTTGGCTGCTACAGGCCTAAATTGTCTCTCTGAGATAGCTAATTCTACCTGAGAAGGGACCATGCTTGCTAATGTCCACCTTTGGTTGTTTCCACTGCTACCTGTTGCCTCTGTTGGGGTTGCCTAAGCTTTTAACTCCAAACTGGCAGTCCTGTAGATCTCTGTTCTCCCCAGTATCTGCAAACAGCCAGCCCTAGCTTGGCAAGAAGGTAGTCATTGTGGTTTCTAGTAGTCCCCAAACAAGAACTTGTGTTGTGTTACAAAGATACTGAGGGACATTAGCCACATAATGAAGGTCTTGTTGCAGTTCCCACATAAGGAACTTGCAAGACAGGAGACAGGTGTCCCAGCCTGAGCGTAACTCACAAATGAGGCCACACATGAGCTGAAAGGGTGAGTGTTAGACTTCCAGATGCCTGGACCACAGCAGCTGGGAGACTGATGTGGGAGACTCCAACCACTGTGTCGGAGGACCTTGTGTATGGGTTTTAAACCCACCTCTAGCTTGAGGGGAACCCCTCCATGGGAAGCATAATGGCACACTGCAAGAAACAGTGATTCAAGGTCCTGCCACCTGCCATCCTTATGTTGATGCTATCACTGTTCATCCCCCAACCCAATGGGATATAGAGTATCTAACCTGGGGCAAGGTGGCTAAGCAGCAACTGGGCAAAATATAAAAGCACTAAGCATATTGTACCAGCATCCCTTAAGACACCAGAGGAAGCTTTTAAATTGCTTAAGAAATGTAAGACTTCCATGCAATTTGCAAGGACCATACAGAGTGCCATTGCTTATCAGCTCATCAAAGCACTGGTGTTGCACTCCTGTGGTCTGAGGGCTATGACTAATCATCCAAACACCACAACACTAGTAAAACAAACCCCAACCCCAATAAGGTTGATGGGGACACCTTAGAGAGACTGATGGTTGCCTGAGAGTCTGGTCAGCAGGAACCACAAATGTTCACTGTAACCACTTGTAATATAAAATAGGGCCCCCAAAGGGAGTCCAGATTGGAACTAAAACTCAAAATTGTACTTGTTTGGAAACTCAAACCCCACCTAAAATTTTGTTCAAGGCAACAAAGTGAAAGGAGGGTTTTTTTTTGTGTGGAGAGTCTTGAATATGAGGTCCGGGTTGCTCATCTCATCCAGAAAATGAGGAACTGACAAGTATCACTAAAGGCTTTGTTCAGCTCCCCTATTGATTTATATTTTTAAGTAAAAAAAAAACCAAAAAAACAGACACACCCATCCATAGCACTTTTGCCACCAACACAGAAATTCACTGGCAAACAATTAAGGAAGCCTTAAAATACTGAGGTGATGCAATGGGCATAGCATTTCTGGAGCATTCAATAAAAAAAGACCCAGAATTCATCTCCAGCCCTGAGAAGTTCCCTTTTGATAATGAAACGAAAGTTTTCTTTCAGGAACTCACTTCCCCCAAATTACCAACAGTGTTGTTCAGCCTTATCAGCAAGGCTCATACTATCAGCAAAGCTGCAGATGAGGTGGAGCTATTGGTAGGACGTGAGGGGACTCACATCAAAGGTACAAATCCAGGCTGATCCTACAGTTGATTGTGGGCCATGACAAATGGGACCCCCATGGAAATGCCACTGACAGTCAAGGTGACAAATGATGCAATATCACCTGAAAACAGGTACCATGGGGATTGGGTTTATAATCCAAGGGTATAACCCAAAGAGGGTGTCTTTACACATACTATTTCTCCATATAATAATAGCCTTATTCAGCCAGTTCTTAAGGACTTCACCAATGAAGGGTGATCAGCCATCAATTACACCAACTTTAATTCAGAAGTCCTGCCATTCAAAATCTCTATTCCTAACATCCTGTAATTAATAAAAGATATAGACAGGCATATGGGCAATTGCTTTGCTCTGCCTGACCTGGCCAACATGATTTCCTCAGTTCCAATACCTAAAAATTAAAACAAACCTTCCTAACCACTTCTACCAAGAACTTAAAAATGGTCTTTAACTAAATGCTTAATACTCTGCCTATGTAGCTGATACTTGATTACAGGGTGACTCTAAAGAGGGCCTCTGATAGGACCAATTGACATTCACACATTGTTACAGAAGTGGGGCTATGGTATATCACTCCATTAAATACATAAGCCCATCAAACTCTGTCAAATTCCTGGGCATCATCTGGTCCTTTAAGGGCATACAAATTCCCGTGACTATCAAACACAAGCCCACCTGAGACACTACAATATGCAAAACATCTAGTAGAGTTACTCATGTTCTGAATGTAACACATTCCACATCTCTCAATCTCATTACAGCCTATATGCAAAATTACATGTATATCTGCTGCTTCCACTGGGGAAATCCCCACCAATGCACCTCAGGCCATTTGGAATGTGGTCTATAAGTTTTATATCAATATTAAATTTATTTACTAGCTAACTATGCCCAAGACTGTTAGTTAAGTGAATATCTTGGTTATTAGGATATACACATGGAAGCATTATGGTAAAATATTAGAAATTTTCTATTTAGGAATGGCAGTATCGGTATAATTGGGGGGCATTCTAAGTAGAAATAGATAACTGATTTAATATGTGAATGCTTTCAATTAGGAATTAGACATTAATATAATATTGAGAAACTTTCTTTGTGAAAAAAGTCCACTCATAATATTAAGAAGCATCTGATGAGAAATGAGGAAACTGGTATATCATAATAGGAAACTTCTGATTAGGAATGCAGTCAATGGTATATATAATATTGTGAATTTTTCATTGGGTAATAGAAGCACTTATATAGTATTGGGAGACATTTGGAATGGGGAACAAGTATTACATTAATTACCTTTTGTGGAGGAAATGGGGCACTAGTGTAATATGATGAAATATCTGGTGATGAATGGGGGAAAAGTTTGAGTATTGGATACTTATGCTGAGTAATGAGGACAATATAATCTGTGGGAATTTCTGGTATAACTTTCTATGACTCCTGGTGATAAATGGGGATATTGATATAATATTGTAAACATCTGATGAGGTATCAAGTCATTGGTATTCTATATGGAAACCTCTGAGAAAAATATGTTGATATACTAACTTCAGGTCATGTGAATCTGACCTAACTTGGAAATAAAATTTTTGAAGATATGATAGGCTAAAATGAGGTCAAACTGGATTAGGGAGGGGCCTGATCTAATAAGACTAGTGTCCTTGTAAGGAGAAGAGCTACTGCACACACAGAGGAGGCCATGTGCTGACTGAGATAGAGATGAAGTGCTGCAAGTCAAGGCACACAAAGGATGGGCAGCAACCCCCAGGGGCTGGGAGGAGGCAGGACAGGACTCTCCCCACAAGAGTCTCAGAGGAATCACTGCCCATCTGGAAGCTTGACTGCAGTCTTCTAGCCTCCAGAACAGTGAGACGATAAATTTCTGGTGTTTTAAGTCACCTACTTCATGGTACTTTCCTATGGCAAACCTAGAAAACAAATAAAATAGTCATTATTTAGAATTAAGTTGATTAAAATTTTAAAATTATGAGTGATTTTCCTTAAAAATGTATTGATGTTTTGTTTTTTTGTAAGTAACTACAAAAGCTAGTCACAAAAACCTGTACAGCTTTCCTGATTTAAAATTTTGTGGGAATCATATAAATTATTCCAAAAAGAAATAGTCAATCAGCATAGTATTGATAATATATTTTATATTTACTCTGTCCCGTATATTTTGAGTGGTATGGAAGACATATGAAGTCTGATTCTTTCCTTTAAATGATGTGAAACTTATTTGCACTATTAAAAATAATACACATGAAATAACTAGTGTATGGCCGCTCTTCACAAATGGTAAATTGTGTGACTCTGGTTTTAGAAGCAATAAAATTCAGATATGGAATGAGTGAGTGTGAATTGGAGATGTCACAGAAATTCACATTGACAAGGACTATGTTAACCTACATCTGAAAGAAAATGAAATCCTTGGAAAACTGTAAGGGGCTAAAATGTCTTCTATAAGCAAACTAAAACTTAATGAGGGAATATTTCATAATACATATTTTATTAATAAAACTTCAGAGAATCATTAATGTCAGTGTGTGACAGGAGGAAGCAAGGAATTGGGTGAAACCAATAGAGAATCATTAACTCTATAGAAAGTATACCTATCAAAATCCCCATAAACATGCTACCACAAGCAATCCCCTTCTCACTTCTTGCCCAAAGAACCCAGTTATTAGTTTCCATATAAATTACTTCTGAATCCATCTTATATCTCTTAATATCTCTTCAACTGTTAAACTCCAGACTCTCTGCATGGATTAAATAATATATAATTCAGCTTTCTAACCTAATATTCAGAATAGTAATTGAGAATTCTCTTCCAAATGACCTTTAAGCTTATTGTATTTGGTTTTCTATAAAAGTGCCAGAATTCCTGCAAAAGTGCCAGAATTAGAATAGATATAAATTTTCCTTTTCATGTTTCTTTTATTCATTCTTTCATTCACTCATTCATTTATTCATTTATCAAATATTTTAACTACTTACTATGTCCTACTTTTCTAAAACCTGATATTTCAAAAGTAGTTCAGGTAATTTATTCACTCTCAAAAACCTCATAGATAATTGTAAAAGGGAGGCATAAAACTTGTAGAATGCCATCTATGTGCCAACTGCTAAAATGTGTATATCTGTGTGTGGGTTTGTGGGGTTTTTTGGTGTGTGTGAGAGTACTGACTAATATAGGGACCTAATATAAGTGACTAATAACTAAACTGGTGACCAGAAGAAACATAAAAAGGGTTTAAATCATTATTAGGTGTTGAAGAGAGAAATGCATTCTATCTGTCGATAGAAGGAGCTAAATAATACAGAAAGAAGAATTTGTATAATCAAAAAGGAGGAGAAAAGTGTATGTAGTCCATTAACAAGTAATTCATTTTGGTTCAATAATGTTATGTATGATTGGCTATGATTGGAAGTGATGTTTTAAAGATGGTCAGTTAATAGAGATTTACATGCATATTAGGCAGGATTATGACTAGTGTGCAAGAAGCTTTCGTGGAAATTAGAGAAAATGTTCCCTCAGTGTTTGAAAAGTTTGAAAAGAAGCCTACCTGAGCAAGCGGTTTTATAAAAGCCTTCTTAGTGCCTTAGTTCAGAGGCAGCTACTGCCTTGTTGAGTGGGGAGTATATTCAAACCCCTCTCACATCCTTCTTCAAGGGTCTATGTGGAGGACACACATGTTTAACCATAAATGTTAGACCTAAGGATAGATTGTAGGATTTCACATCTGTGGTGATTTGTAACTGGTGAATCATAAAAAGAGAAAGATTATGATTTTAAAATAATCTATTCCTGTGGGAGTAAGACTCTTTGATTTCATTAAATTCTGTTGAGAGTCCTTTGATTAGATTACTTGCTAAGAACATTTGGGAGATTTTGATTGAACTACATCAGTGAGGCATGACTCAAATTTAGTCTCTGCCTTCTTACTGGGTCTGATAAATGATGCACAGAGAGATACACAGATATAGAAAAAGGGAACTCTGCCATATTTGATCTGGCCATGTGAGGGAGACTGAGAGGATTGCTGAAGCATGAATTCCCCAAGAGACTGGGCCCATGTAGCAGCTAAAAAGGAAAAGACCCTTGCTATTTGCTTGGTTGCTTACACCTGAGCTCCAGGAGCTGAGTTTTGTAAGACTGTGAGCCAGAGGGGAAGGCTGAGACCTTGACAGAGATCATTGGCCATCTTGCTTCCCCACATGGTAGTTTATTTTGTTGAGAAAGCACCTGTTATGGCACTGTGATTTGGATTTTCATGGCCTTGGAACTGTGAGCTGTTTTCCCATATAAACCTACTTTATAAAAGCCAACCCATATCTGGTACTTTGCAACAGCACCCCTTTAGCAAACTAAAATAGAAATTGATACTGGGAGAGGCAGGTAGTGCTGCTGCAATTACCAAAATTGCTAGAATTGTTTTATAAATGGGTAAGGGATTTTTTTTTTTTGGAGGAATTGTGAGATTCTTGATAGAAAAGGCATAATTTGCTTTGCAGAGATTATTTTTAAGAATATGGACCCCAAAGTTATTTCCAATGAAGCCTTAAAATGAAAAGATGAAACCATTATTGGAAACTGGAGGAAAGGTGACCCTTGTTTTAAAGTTACAGAGACCTTGGCAAAATTGTCTCCTGATATTAGATGGAAGGCAGCATTTATAAATGACAAGCTTGGACATTTTGCTGAGGATATTTATAAAAGAAATGTGGAAAAGGAGGCCTGGCTTCCCCACGCAGCTTATAGAAATTTGTGAGAGGAAATAGATATAATGAGAACTAAAATGCTTGGCACAAAGTAACCAGAGAGTAATGATTTGAGAAATTCCAGAAAAAAAGCCACCAGAGGGTAGTGTCCCATGTGGGGACTTAAGTAAACTTGGAACTTGTAAGTCAGGATTGGAAATGCAGCTATTCAGGAAGCACTTGTGGAAAGATTTACTGTCTGGTGGCTTGGACACCTCTTTTCTACATAATAAACCAACAAGCATTTTTGTGAGATCTGTATGAACAAAACCTCTGTAAGCCTGATCTCAAAGGGACAGAGATAGGAGAGATTGAAAGAAAATGGCTTCAAGGAGAAAGCTGTGGAAGCTGAGATCTGGAATTAAGACATCTCCTCAGACAATGACAGATACCCCACCCATGTGTGTGGAAAGGGTGACTTTGCACCAGTATTTGAAGAGGGTGGATCTTCCAGCCCATTACTCACGGACAGTTTGGCCACCCCAGGCTACAGAGAGGGTGCATTGCATTCCCCAGTGGTTGGGGAGAGCCAGGTTGCCACCCCACTATTCTGATGGGTGTGGACCTGTATGCCAGAGATTAGGGAGAATGTTGCTGCCACCTCACTGTACTAAGGGAGTTGAAACTGTTCTCAGCAATTGAGGATAGTTTGACCAACACCCCAATGTTCTTTGAGGGTGAAATCTAATTGATGAGGGTGGAAACAGGAAAATGGCTGTTGGACAAGTCCTCATGAGGCCCTGAGGAGAAGAAAACATCATTCTAAAGATGACTTTCAGACTTTGAAATCTAATGGGGTATGGGTTGCACGTATTTGGAATTGTTGGGAGATATTTGAGACTTGTTTTTCTTCTCAAATTCTCTCTATGTTAACGCAAATGTTTATCTATGTCTGTCCCTTGTTTTCTATTGAAAGCAGATAACTTGTTTTGTAAGTTTCACAGGTCTACAGTCAGAGGGGACTTTTTTTTTTTTTAAGATTTATTTATTTATTTATCACCCCCTTGCTGCTTGTGTTTGCTGTGTCCATTTGCTGTGTGTTTTTTCTGTGTCTGCTTATCTCCCCCTTGCTGTGAGGTCTTGCTGCATCAGCCCACCGCGCCACGCAGGCCAGCCTGCCCTCACAAGGAGGTCCCGGGAAGCAAACCCGGGGCCTCCCATATGGTAAATGGGAGTTCTATCGATTGAGACACACCTGCTTCCCAGAGGGGACATTTTAACCCAAGAAAAACTGCATGCTTATAAACGATTTATATAAAATTTTGTACTTAGCATTGTTAGCAGAATGATTTAAAATTTTTGGAATATTATGCAAAATGTAATGAATGCACTTTGTATATGGTAAGAAAGGTCTTTGGGGGATTCATAGGGTAGAGCTGGCAGTTTGAATTTGGTCAATCCCCAAAAGAGAAATATTATGTTTTTAAATTAACCTATGCCTGTGAGTGTGACACTCTGATTGCATTAAATTCAGTTGAGGATTCTTTGAATAATTACTTGATAACATCACTTTAGGACTTTTAATTGGACTATATCAGTGAGGCATGTCTCAGGCTGAGTTTCTGCTCTCTTGCTGGATCTGATATAAATAGATACACTGAGAGAGACAGACACACAAACCCAGGGCAAAAAACCTCTGCAATATTTGATGCAACCTTATGAGAGAGGACTAGAGGACTGCTTAAGCATGAAGGCTCCAAGAGACTGAGCCCATGGAGCAACTCAAGAGGATATAAGTCCTGATATATGTTTGGTTACTCACAGCTGTTCTCCAGGATCTGGGCTCTGAGAGATTGTGAGCCAGGAGGGGAAGGCTGAGACCCTGGCAGAGATTGTTGGCCATCTTGCTTCCTCATGTGGCAGCTGACTTTGGTGAGTAAGCTCTTTTTATGGTGCCTCAATTAAGATGTTTTGTGGCCTTGGAACTATAAGCTTTTACCTAAAATAAACCCACTTTATAAAAGCCAAACCATTTCTGGTACTTTGCATCAGCCGCACTTTGGCAAACTAGGAAAACATCCATGGATTTCCATTCCTGAAATCATCCTGCACTTTCATTAGAGTCGCTGAAAACGAGTAATGTGTGAGTTACATTCATGCCAGTATTGGATAGATATCTGCAGCTTTGAGGTACTGCATAATCATAATACAGATTATACACAAACACACATATACAATTGCACACATATATACATATATATGTGTATACATACATATATGAATATGCCAATTTTCTCTGTGTCTTAGTGGACAGTTCCAAAAAATCACATTATTTGAAACTACTTGCCCCACCCCTTTTTTTAAAGTTTCTAGTGTCTCTGTGGATTACAGTCATTAAGGAGTTTACGACACAAAATTTGCAGAGAGAAGAAGCCTTCTTACTCACAACTGTATTTTTCCCTAGTCAAAAAGTTTCACCCTGAGGGATCCTGGACTGATTTTAAAGCTTTATTAATCTGAGGAAACCTTCCTCCAGGTGTGTGTTGTGGAACTTTCCTAGGGTGCTTTGGCAGTAGCCCAACCTCAGAAGTGATCTGGTCTCAGCAGTTCCTAAGGAAGCCCCATTCCCTTGGCTCTAAAGACAAATTCCAAAAGAAAGGAAAATGGATCCAAGTCCATCCTCCTTTTGATTTTTCCAGAGATAAGAGATGCCTATTGTGCATGGGAGATTCTTGTAAAGCATGGTCAGATATTGTAAAAGATAAAATTGTATGTCTTAGAAAGGGAGAATGGAAAATACTGGGAAATGTTTCCTAGGTAATAAAAAGTCATTAGTGCTGAACCTAAGATGGCATCAACACATAGTAGATGTCCGAGAAGTCCATGAAGACTAGATGTTAGGGAAAGTTTTACTCTATTGTAAGGTCTGATAAATTTACTTGAATATTTACTTAAAATAATTCATAAGAAAATTTATATTAGTGATTTAATAACACATAGTATCTCACTTGTTTTTTTTTTTACTTTCTGATAGTAACCCATTTATTGATTCCTCTGTAGTCACACTTCTTCATCAAATTTTGTAAGCTCTGCTCAAAAGATTTATGACTACAATTTTTATTCCATTTGTCTTCCCTTAATCAATTAGCCTCTCTCCCTGACTGTCATTTTCTCTGTCTCTCTTTCTCTCTCTTTTCCTTGACAGAGAGGAAAAATGGCTTTCTAAAACGACAAATAAGGGAACTCACTAAAAACCATACATTGTAGGGGTACTGCTCAGTGTTGATGGCTCTCATGAATTTAAACCACGACCTAACTACCAGAAATGGTGTCTCTCCATTTGAGTTGTTGGCACAGCCAGTTGATACAGCCCCTATAACAATAAAGGTATCAGCTGCCTCACCTGGCCATGTCCCAGAAGTGGATGGAAATGCACTGCTGCTGAAAACTTCTGTGGTTTTACCAGCCAGTGCTGGCCTGGTCTCCTTAACCCTGTAGCCAATTTTACCTTCAGACTGGCTCTTTTTCATAGTGCCATAGAGCACTATGTAACAGGCTGGTGGAACACTGCAACCAACCATCCTGTTCTCATGAGGACTGACAATAATACAATATATAAATTGTTTGAAAATCATACTAGTAGGGGAAATCATTGCCAGAATGATGTGGGTAGAACCTAAAGAAACACAATTGGCATTATGGCTTGCTCCGTTGGACAGTCAACATGTGTGACATTGTAAGTTCGGATCTCACTCACTCTCAGCAAATGTCCTAGAGCTTATGGGAGAAAGTTCCACTGTTATTTTACTCACCAGAGAATACTTCCTGCTCTGGGTACCTACTAAACATTTGTGCTTGCACCCTTAGACTTCTTTTTCTGATTGACATGAGTTTGTTTAAAGTCCTCCTTTACTGGGCCACCACCATGGCAGTAACCCAAAATCAACTGGTGTGCAGATACATGCCAACACCCAACAGCTCTAGTCTCCCCTTGAATATCCTTCCCTTATCTTTGACAAATTGGAGTAATTGACTAAAGACTGCAAATAAGAGCTACCCTTCAAAGTGGCAACTCCCAGAGCCCCTGGACTCCTATAATTACTAGTTGCCATTTGCTTGTCTTCCTGTTTATATTGTATTTGTGGCCTTGTATCACAGTATCACCATTTATAAACCCTCCTGTTCCACACACAGGTCCTCAGGTGGAAAAGGTGAAGGAAAGATTGTAAGAGTTATGGGACCAGGTGGATTGTGGCATATAAGACTTTGCCTTTTCTCCCCTAACCCTTCCAGTTCTTTCAGCTTCTAGTTGCAACAACGTTTCATTCTTAAATAGTTAAAAGACAAGACTTGGGAACTGGTTGTGAACTTGTGACTGATCAGTAAACCCTGTAATCCTTTACAATCATTAGAAGTCCTGCTGCCTATCATGTGCCTTCCCCATCTGCACATAAATATGTATTTTAAAAGGATTTTCTCATTTTGCAGTGAGTGTAAATGATAAAACTCAGAACTGTCCCACCACTGAGGACAAGGATCTCATGGAAGCCCCAAATAAATGCTCATTTACTAAACAAGCTGGACTTGTCTGAGCTGTCCTTTGGTCTGATGTCTCCCTCTCAGTTCAGCAGGAAGCTGTCATTTTATGCAGCTCCTCACTATATTCCGAATAACCCTTTAGTACCCTAAGATTTTAAGCAGGTAATTCTGTTTCCATCTTGTAATTCTCTCCTGGGTTGGTGGCTATATCTTCATTTTCCTATCTATAATCCTTAAGGCAGGGCTAATATATTTTGGCCCCAATGAGATTGGTCACATTTTCTGTGACAGTGCTCCCTCCTCCACTTGATCTGTGCTTACAAACATGTCATTGACCTAATGGATTTCCTCAGCTCCCTTATCCTGCTCATCAGATCCTTCTCACTCACAGTGTCCTCCTATGCTTGCATCATCGTCACCAGACAGAAGATACCTCAGTGCAAGGTCAACACAAAGGCTTTGCTATCTGTGCCTGTCACTTCACTGTGGTCTCCATGAGCTATAGGATCTCCATCTTTGTATATGTCTTTCCCTCTCTGAAGAGCAGTCATTACCTCAACAAGAGTCTCTTTATCCTACACAGTATCGACACACTTCTCCTAAATCCCCTTTTTTCAGTCTACAAAATGAAACCATGAAAAATGCACTGAACGTCAACTTTGCTAAGGGCCAGGACTTCCTCAAGGGGATGAGGTCCAAGTGAAGGAATCTTTGAGAATTATTCCAGACCTTTTAGACAAGAGTCCATCAATTTATATAATAAATTTGGGGTATGTCTATGATAAGTCTTCATATAATGCCCTGTCATAATAACATATTCAATCCAGATTCAAATACATCTTATATTTAAGATGTATGAATAAATATTGAATGAGTAATTGGATAATTTTGATAGTGACATTGTGGCAGGATATGTTGTAGTTAATTGATGTGATGTTGGTGCAATTGGTTAAATGGTCAAAGTAATAGAATAGTAGTAATGGGAACATATGTGTATAGTTTATTGGTTGAATATATATGTGCCAAATTCAGAAAGAAAATACAGTTCTAGGAAAGACAAAAAAAATGTATACATACACACAGAAACTCTCACAAACAAGCAAACACACTCACATACACCCATGATGGAAAGTAATCAAGGTATAAATTCAGGCATACTTAAACTTCAGCTGTAACCTAGTATCCACTAATATTAAAATCATTGGCTTTTTATTATTAATTTTAGTTTGATTTATGAATCACACTGTTCTATAGATTTTTCTCTTTAGCATTTGCATTTTCCTATTTCATAAATTCAAGCAACTTCTCTTATATGAAAAAGTAACTTCCCAGTTAGTAAGGAAGACTTCTTTCCCCAGTGAACTTGTTACATATCTGTACTATAAATTTCATCACTTTAATGATGTTAGGGATCACCATGTAAAATAATCTTCATCAATCCTTATGTTATCCTTTTTGAGTGTTATTTTACTTTAAAATTTGTTATTTTGTTTAATTTTCTCTTTCCTAAGAAAATATGAGGGCGACTGCCGGTCGGTGCTGGGCTCAGCGCGCTGGAACAAAGCGCTCTCGGGGCCAGCGACGCGTTTGCCTGGTTTGCGGGCTGGTAGGCTCTAGGCGGTGCCTCGATCCTCAGGGCACCAACTACAGGGGCTTGGCGACCTGCGCGGATCTTGATGGGTCACCTCTTGGCGAAGTTGTGGGACTTCTTCTGTAACCAAGAATGCAAAGTGATCATTGTGGGTCTGATAATGCAGGGAAACCCACCATTCTTTATCAGTTCTTGATGAAAGAAGTGGTTCACACTTTTCCAATAATAGTAAGCAATGTTGAAGAGATCGTGGGGAAGAACACGCATTTCCTTATGTGGGACATTTGTGGCCAGGAGTCCCTGCGGTCTTCGTGGAACACCTACTACTCAAACGCGGAGTGCATCATTCTTGTTGACATTGACAGGGAGCGACGACCTATTACAAAAGAATTACAGAAAGTTGGCTCACTTCGGAAAGGCTGCTGTCTTCATCCTTCCAAACAAGCAGGACATGAAAGGGTACATGATGGCAGCTGAGAACTTCAAGAACCTCACGCTCAGCTCCATCAAGGACCACCCATGGCACATTCAGTCCTGCTGCGCCCTCAAGGTTGAGGGGTTATGCCAAGGTCTGGAGTGGATAATGACCTCCCAGATTGGCGTAAGATAACTGTTTTACTGCAAAGAGACTGCTCTATTTATTCTGTGAACATGAACATTTTTCCTGGTACCTTTGGCTGCTAAGGCAGCAGCATGTTTAATTTATAACATCACAAACCTCTATGAGAGACACTTGAATCAAGTGCAGCTGAACTGGAAACATAAAATATTTTTTCTTAACTTTTTTTAATGCACTCATCTTCAGTTGGATGAGCATAATGTATGTTTTCAGCTGTCTATTCTAATGACTCAAAGACTGCCTTGTAAGACATATTTGTCACATGTTTAATGTTTTATGAAGTATTGTTATAACCCTAATGACCTGATTGTTTCATGTATTGGTCCTCTTCCCCCCTACCCTGATAAATTACTGCTTTGAAAGAATCGTAGTGGAATTCATCAAATATCATTTGCAAACTTCTCTAGCTCTAAATATTTGCTTGCTCCATAAACCACATATCTTTTGGACAGAGCTTACAATGGGAAGCTGCCTAGAGGAGACATAGAAGGAGGACTAAATCATGAGAATTTGCCTTTAAATTAGTAAAGTAATTTTAAGTTGCTGTTAGCATGGAAATTAAGTTAATTATTTACTTATGTGAAATAATGAAGGTCCCTCTTCTACCTGTGAGTGGGGAGCTGAAGTGCCCCTTGATCCACATTGGTCAGAGGCCAGTCCTGACTTGGGTGCTGGGTCCTACTGGGTACATCTGTGAAGAAGGTTACATCATTCCCAGAATGTATAACTATAAGACGTTAGTAAAGAAACCAGCACTGAAATGGGGAGGTACTTTACTGTCAGTTACAAACAACTTTAATAACAGCAGAAGCGTCAACAATTCCACTTGCAAGGGGCATCACATCTGTAAGTACTATATTTGGGGCAAGAACTAAAGCAGATATAGAAGCAGTTTATTTTGTAAATTTTGAAAAATATCTGTGTCTCTAATAACATTTCTACCATCAGCAGTATATTACTTAAAGTACCATGTGGCATTCCTTAAATCTGTTTGAGTTACAGTGTAATAGGCTTGAGACAATTGCCATATTTATACTTAGGCTTCATGTTGTAAAAAATTTTACTGGATTTTAGGCAAATGCTAAATTTAATCCTAGTTTTAGGATTTTACTTCAAACCTACAAGTTAATACACTAACAGCTTATAAATTTAAAACTATTTGAAATGAGGAGAAAGTCTTAATCTATCAAATGTTTTATTAGATAGCTTAAAAAGTTGCAAGATAGTTTTCTAATGAAGAAAAATCTGAACATTGCATACCTTAAATTAAGAGAGAGGATGAGTATAGTAGTTTTAATCTTGTTTATTTCAGGTGTTTGAATTTGCTATAATTGTTAAAATGCATACTTAGAGACTAATACTTAATTTTTACAGTATTTTTTTTTATTTGGGTCAAAAATAAGATTCAGTGTTCATAAGAATATCAGAATACCTGTTGAAAGTCGTGTTTAATTTTAGTATTTTTTATGTAAATTGATTTGAATTTTGCCTTGTTTTTAAGTATACTGATTTATCATATTTAGTCGAATTTAGTTTGGTAGCATTTTTTGATTTCCATTTAGTGGTAGCACACCCTAGAACTGAAAAATATCCAGAGTAAAGCTTTCCGGATTTCGGGAACTAGGAATTTGACTTTGTTTTGAAACTTTTTCTTTGTGATCCTATACAGGTAGAGAATAAGCTCTCCCCGCCCCCACCACCTTTTTAAAAACAGCTTATCAGTACGATGAGAGCAAAGCAGACCTAAGTCAGTGTGGATGCTTGTGGGGTACCGGTGTGGTGGCACCTGTCGCTTAAAGCACACTTTGCCAGGATTTCCATCTTAGTTATATAGTTTAGCTGTGTGTGTTAAGTAGAATTCTGTAAGTCTTGTTTTTAAAAGAAGCATATTCCATTCTTATTATAAAATGATTTTCTGCTTTCTTGTATGTAATATGTTTGACTGGCTCAATTTTCCTCTATCAAAGTATATGGTTATTTTTTATATCACCGCATCAGCATTATATTGAAAGTGTTTTTAATAGTCAATTGTATTTTGTCAAACAATTATTAGTATAGAATCAGATTTGCTATTTAATTTTTAAAATACAATTTTATTTTCTAAGTCTTTTTTTATAAACGTGCTAGTTTTGCATTAGAAATGATTTATGTTAACTGTGTTGAAGATGAAATTGGCATACAACTAGGTTTTTTGCTACAATCTTTTTTGAACTTAGATTGACTAAATGTTTGTAAAAGTTCATTTAGGAAATTTCTGTAGGGCTTTTAAAGTATTTTATAAGTTCTCATGAAATCTTTTCTGTTACAGTAGTATGAAAGCCAGTTAGACTTTACTCTAAAAGAATGTTTTGTCCCTTGCAGGTATCCAGTATTAAAATGTTGATTCTTAAATTCATTTTATAATATTGTCAATTATAATATGATCAATTATGTAATATTGTCTGATGAAAAATGCAAATTGTAATTGATTAGTGCCTTTATTCTTATTTTGAGATTTTGACAAATCTATAAAAGGAGAAATCAATTCAAGAAAGGACATTTTTTCTTTAAAAGATACAGTAACCAACAAAAATTGTTTCACCGAGCCCCAGCAGATCTTTATTTGGTTTAATTTACCTATTTTAGTCAATTTATCATTATTCTGAAACTGTCAATCCGGAGAAAATCAGAACCTTGCATATGTTAAGAAGCTCAGGGACATCTAGAAAATAGTAGCTTAAAAAATAAGTGTCGACAGGTGGTGACTGGGGCGGCCTACGGGGAGGGGAGGGGACCGAGCGGGGCTGTTTGGTAGAAACAGCCCGGGCTGGCGGCGACTCTGGTGGCGGGTCCAGGGCTTCCCTGGCTTTGGTGAAGCCGAGGCGGGCCCCATCTGCCAGCGGCCACCAGAGTTTGTGGTGATTGTTGGTACCGTCGCCCCAGCTACCACCACCTCCTCCTCCTGGGCCGCTATCTTCTCTTCCTCCTCCTCCTGCTGGGCTGGGCTGATTCCCTGCCCGCTGCCGCCTCCTTTTGGGCTGGGTCTGCAGTGCCTCATCCCGTAGAGGAGCCTCTCTTGCAGCTGCCGCCAGCGCCTGCTCATTCATCCTGCTGCACAGTTGGCGGCTCAGGCTCTAAAATGTTCAATTGACTGGTCTGCCGGGAAACCAGTCACGCTGGGAGCTGGTACACAGCCTCAGGACCTCAGCTGAATGCACAGCTGGAAGACTGGCTTTCACAGGTAGAGTCTACAAAAAGACCTGCTAGAGCCATTATTGCACCCCATGCCGGGTATACCTTTCCATCGTGTGCCCCTCTCTCAATGTGCACTTTCGAGTGTGGATCTATATATAGGACACCTTTGTATGGCCTTAGTATTGACCAAAAGATTTACAGAGAACTATGGAAGACAGGAATGTTTGAATACATATCTCTGCACACAGATGAGGATGAAAACAGTATTGAAATGCATTTGTTTTACACAAGCAAAGTCATGGAAAGGTCAAATTTTCTATTACAGTTAATATGATGAATCCCAAGGGGAGATTTATAGATCCATTGAATATCTAGATAAAATGGGTATGAGTATTATAGAATAATTAGACCCGGTATATTTTAGCAATTACTTGAAGAAATACCATAATACAATATGCGGAAGACATCCCATTGGGGTGTTATTAAATGCTATCACAGAGCTCCAGAAGAATGGAATGAATATGAATTTTTCCTTTCTGAATTATGCCCATTCAAGCCAGTATAGAAACTGGCAAGACAATTCAGTGAGCTATGCATCTGGAGCAGTCATGGTCCACTGAAGTTCTGAATCTTCAGGGCTGCCACCTGCACATACTCATACTCTGTCTGGGTCCCAGCCTACCCCTTACAAAGACACTGTTCCTGGTTTTGGGGGATTCTGAAACCTCAAACTAACAGAACTTTCTTCTCTTCTTTTCTAGTAGGTGTAGTCCTTCTTTAATTACATCTCATTAAAAAAATGCTTTATTGTTTAGGGCAGTGGAAGTAAGGCCAGCATTAAAATATTTTCCTTAAAAAATATGACAGTGTAAAGGCCTACTTGTGGCAGAAAGATTTTTGAAAGTAACCTCTAAAGCATTTACCATATCCTAATTTTCACTTTTTGCAGACTTGCGCCCATATATTCCACTTTTAGGATTGTTTTGCAAATTGTACACAAAGAACGGTGGAAGCTCTTTAATAATGAAATTGCATTTATAAATTATTTGTATTAGATTCTAATAAATCTTCAGGTACAAACAATTGCTACCCATGTTGTTCAATAGATACCTTCTATTTTAGTTGCTAATAAAGAGCTACAAAACTCAAAAAAAAAAAAAAA